>JAWDJV010009558.1:0-31337 GCA_033119285.1 Teratosphaeriaceae sp. CCFEE 6253
TCGGGATTCTCCTTGAACTGGTTGAGCGTTGCCTGGGCCTGCTTCTGCTGCTCGCCGCGACCCTCGTAGAAGGAGCGAACCGTGACATCGAGCTCTTCGATTGTCGTAGACATCTTGGCGGTTGGTGGGGAGTTTGTGCTTGGACGGGGTCGGTGCCCTCGAGGCTGTTGGGGACGAAGAGAGCGTGGGGCGCGAAGCCTACTGCTTGTCGCCTTGTGGGCGTATCATGCGCCGGCGAGAAGTCACGCTTCTTCGTCGATCTTGTGTCGGTGTCTGCCTGTGTGCACTGATGGCGGCGCGCGGTGAAGGTGGAGGTTCACAGTTTAGCGTGGCGCTTCACGTGTGGCTGCGGTAGAGGACCGAGAGCGGTGTGCGTGGCGTCTGGCAATGCCTCGTTTGGCGATGACGTGCTGGCGAAGTCGTAGGAGAGATCTGACGTCGTGTCCAAGTGTTTGCCGCAACGACGTGACTTGCAGCATGCACGTCGCAACTCCGAAACACAGCACATATCGCGAAGCTCGAAAGGCAGAAGCCGGCGGGGCTGCGGCCTGGGCCGACTCCCGTTACGCACGTAAGATACCCCACGTGATGTTCTAGAACAATGAACAAACATCCATACTCATCTGCGGCCAGAATCTCACTGATCACACCTACCAAACGATACCTAGATCATGGCACAGCATCCCCGAAGCTCTGTACGCTCCGGGACATCCACGCCGACGACTATCCAGACTCTCCTTCCGGATCCCACTGACCCGCCCGCAACCCTCCACCTCCGCGCCGGCACCGAACCACGCGAGAGTGGCCCCTCCGTGCGCTGGGCGGAAGATGTAGTGGACAACGAGGGCCTCGGCAAGAAGAGCAGCAAAGTTTGCTGTATCTATCACAAGCCGCATCAGCCCGGCGACAGCGACAGCGAAGACAGCAGCTCGTCAAGCGAGGATGACGAGGAGCCGGATCTAAGTCGCGCGCAAAAAGCGGGTGGGAAGGGCAAGGGACGGAGGGGCCACAGGCATGGGGATGAGGATGAAGGAAATGCGAAAGGAAAGGGGAAGGAGAGGAAGCCAAGCCCGAATGCCTATGAGCGCGTGCCGAAGCAAAGTCACGGGAAGAAGGAGGGATGAAAGCCGAGAGAGTAGACCTGACATTGAAAGCCCATCATCACGCACGGACATGAGTGTATAGCGAACGCAGCAAGAGACGAGCGATGGACATGGCTTCCGCCAGGACACATGCAGTAGTGGCCCACTGTGAAGTCAAGGCTGGAGAAAACGCACCAGGGCATGCTGGATGGGTGCGTCGTGCCACCTACCACGATTGTACCGGACACGCGACAACTCGGGCCTTGCACAGTGTGAGCCGCGTACATCGACTTGGAAGTCGTGTGTTGTGGCGGCACGATCGACGGCTTTGACACAGGCCGATGGATGAGGCTCGCAGCCGTGGCAGAGATGGAGGATGGTGCAGAACATGCTCCATACACATCCAGCCTGAACGAGCGATCGCTATCTGACACCCACCAGAGTAGCTGTATGATGCGAATCTTCACGCGTTTATGACGAGTGGCACCGCGCCCACGCATCTTCCTGCATCTCTACATCGTCCTCTCAGTCCCTCTCGCTTGGGATCGTCGCTGGCGTGGATCTCGCGGCTGGCATCCCATGCTCTGCTCGCCGCCTGCCGGAAACCACTTCCTGCCCTCGTCCTGGTCTACCAGACCTTTGCACGAGGTATGTGCAAGCCTGTCTTGGACTGCTGAAAGCGGCGTGCAGGCTAGGCGCATGCCGCTGTTCTCCGCACCGTGTGTAGGGCCAGGACCTCATGCACATCATGCTCGTCACCCCTCCATCTCTCGTCGCTCTTCTTCCCTTCAATCCCCTGCAGTCTCAGTCGCCTCAGCCTCTTTTCTTGAGCCCTCAGCCTGCTGTATCGGTATCCTCACCAATGTCTGCGGCAAGGGCATCTCCTCCTCGCCCTCACCATCCTTGGGCTTTGGTATAGCAGCTACCAGCTCATCAGCACATCGCCTACTCTACCTTCCCTCCTCCAAGAACTGGTACTCACCACTCGCCATCCCAATCGCCCTCAATACATGGTTCCAATTCCCGAGCACAGCAGCCACGGCCTCCGTCCCCGTGCCTAGCGTCGCGAGCCGCTCCTCCAGCTGCTGCATCTGGCCTGCTAAGCCCGCGCTCAAGTCACGCAGCTGTCGGAGGTTCGCGAGTTCAGTCTTCTTCTCATTGATACGGGATTGGAGGAGCGAGGACTGGGTCGTGTTGCTGCTCGTGGAGGTATTGTTGTTGGTGGAGCGGTTGAGGCCGGAGGAGGGGCGGAAGTGGGAGGGGAGGGGGCGGTGGGCGTGAGACATGTTTGTGGATACTGGCTGTCCGCAGACTCGTTACATGTACATTTCGGCAGTGTAAATGTAGTGTCGCCATTCACTTACGATCGACGCGACGCGATGAAGAGCGGGGAACGTGGGCTTGGCAGTCCTCAGACTTCACTTCTTCCCTCCTCGCATCGTCCTGATACTCATGGCCCATCGAACCGGACTGCGGATTACAGCAGTGCCTGATGACGAAGCGCAAATGATACGGAGTAGTATACAACAAAGAGCAACGCTTCCCATCCCGGGCACACTTCCTGGGCCAGCCAGCTGCGCCTCAGTTTGGGCTCCCGGAATCCTGCCACAGAGCTGGGCGCCAGCGCCTCGCACCATGTCAGTCGACCGGACGGCGGGCACCTTCACTTTGTGGCCTCCGAGGACTTCGGCATCGCACGTCGCTGGTGATTGCACACAGCTACCAGCAGCCGAAAGCAGATCACCAACGGAAAGCGAACAATCCTCCGCCCACGGGATCCCTTCCATGCAGTGCACCCATCTGCCGCCGTACCCGCACAAGCCAGCCAGCCCAGCTGTCGACTGAACCTCGGGCGCTTATCCAGCAAGCTGCCCCAAAAGCCGCGCCGATCGATCGAGATGCCGGTCTAGCTGTTCAAATCAATGCAAGCCATACCCCTACACCGATCAGCTCCACGTACCCAGAGACTTGACCTCTGTCATGCTGCCAGGCGCTGGGAAGGGTCGGCGCTCAAGACGTCGGGCTCAGAGAGGCTTCCTCGCTGTGGTCGGCGCCCCCGGCATCCTGACGCGGGTGTGCCTCCCTTTCGTCGGCGGAGACAGAAGATAGCCGCTCTTGGCTTCAGACATCAATCCTTTGTCCGTCCACATCCGACCAGTCACTCTGCCCCACCCCTGGCCGCTCATTCAAGTCATCCGCTAATACCGGCTCAGACAAACGATCTCGAGCGCACACTCTTGCTCGAACCGCAGTCTCCCATTCATCCGCCGTGGTCTCTCTGTACCTCACCCGTGGAGTCAAACACCAAAGAACCTCGCGGCGGCCCGGGAAGTACTGCGGTTCGGTCATGGATGACTTGTCGAAGTCGACTCCGCTTCTGATCCACCCTTCACTAATCTCGGAGTAGTGTGGCGCTGCCCGCATTCTGCCTTTCAGAACCAACGCCCGGAGCACTGCCGGTGCTATGAGATCCTTGTGGCCGCGACCACTACTACCCCACAACGCCAGCTGGGGATCCAACACGAGCAGGATCTTGTTGGCTATCTGGTCTGCGACTAATTGTAGCTGAGCTTCAGTTGCGGGAGCATCCGCTAGTCTTTGCGAAGCCCGCCAAAGCAGCTGCTCATGAGTCAAGTTGCAACCTAGGCCTGTCAGTGGGGAGGTGAGCATGCAGAGATGAGTTTACACTGACCTGCCAGTCGTAAGGAATCGTCCAATTCGGTTCCCATCCCCTTGAGCATGGCAAGCAGTTGTTGTGGTCCATTCCATGGTAGTAGGTCCTTGGCGCCAGTGCTGAAGACGTCGATGAAGATAGCAGAAGCGATGCAAGCCTGCACGGCGTCGAAGACGCTCACTTTGTGCTCGGACATCGCCAGCATGCGACCTGAATAGTCCTCGCCGAACGTCTGCCGAAACAACGTCTCCAGCTCCGGGCTAGCGTGAGTCAACCACGCCGCAGACCCATCGACGTCGAGCTTGAGAATGAATATGGCTGCGGACTGTATGTCACGCCAGAGACCGAGCATCTCCTTCTCGATGGTGGATTGGGGTAGGATGCCAATGGTACCGGCCAGGGGGCTCCATCTTTGTCGCCTGTTCTTTCCGTGACTGTCAGGCGCGGACATGTGCGCGGCCGCAGCTCCAGCGTGGCCGGCAACAACAGGTGGACCATCTCTGGTTTTGCGTGCTGCATCACTCGCAATTGCAGTACTCGCCTGTGGACGCTGGACAATCGCTTCGTCGTCTTGCATTGGTATGCGAGTGGCAACGGATCCACCTGTGTGGGGGGCCACTGGCACACCGCCCTTCAGCGCTTGCGGCACAGCTCCGAAGGTCGCGGCACTCTTCGTACTCTGGCCGTCCAGCGCTACGTCCTCAGCCACTTGGCGGGAGCCGCCCGAAGCCGCCGTTCTTTGCCTCTTCACCCGTGCTCGGTCGGCCTCTTCACTCCCAGCTGCCAAGCTCCCTGCCTTCCGCTTGCCATGCCAAGACTTCTTGACGGCGTCGAGAGGCGCTGCTACGCTCCTGGTCTTGTGCTTCTTCGGTGAGTGACCTTCATCTTCCTCACTAGAATCAACCACGCTAATCATTTTGCGTTTCCTGTGCAGTGATTCCTTCGACAATTTCCCGGGACTCTCTACGCCAGCTGTCTTCTGCTTCTTTGGCGAGGAGGCTCCGCTCACACCGCCACTTTCTTCTACACTGGCGGCCTTCCGCTTCCTCTGTAGCGAGGTGTTACCTTCTACGTCGGCCTGGAAACCACTGGTTGGCGCAGGCATCCTGGCACGTGAGGTGCCCGCGTCTCTCGCCCGCTGCGGTCGGTGTAAAGAAGGCTCGGAGGCTGCTCTCTTACTTCCTGCGTGCGATACTTCACTGCTCTCGACTGGATCGTTCGGTCGTGAGTCATCTCTCCTGATTCGCTCGCTGTCATCCTCCAGATCCGTATCAGGAGCGTTCGAAGGCTCGAAGCCGATGTCCGTGAGGTACCTCTGACTGATCATCGCGCTGCCTACGGTCCAGATACCCGTGCGATTTCCTTTACGACCATTGCGCGGGTGATCGTATGCTGTCGTTTGGACGACACTTGCCAGACGCTTGACGGTCATGGGCACGACGGCTGCCGCATTCCTCTGCATGTCCTGCAAATCATGTTCTGCGATCAACCTGGCCAAAACTTCGTTCCTTTCCGCGGTGGACTGATACTCTCCAAGATGACGATCGATTGCTTCGAGCACTACCCTGAGCGCTAGGCGGCGATGGGGTTCGATCTTGCCAACCATCTTGCTGGGGTGGATGTGAAGAGATGGTCGGTGTGTGGAATGTCTGGGTGGGTGATTTAAGTCAACCGAAGGGTGGTATTGAAGTTGAAAGAGCAGAAAATCGGTGTGAAGTGACGATCATTACGCTCTTTTGTGAGTCTGAGCGAGCTTCACGTGTTTTTTGTTGTCACTTCTTGGTCGCCCAACAACAACACACCTTCTCTCACGCCAACGCCCTTCGGCTGACACTTCCAGCTACTTCTGCATTTGCGCCCGCGACTGCGTTGACAAGATCCTGCACAGAGCTTTCATTCACACGGTGAATGGGCTCGACCCTGACCCTCAGGAGCTGCACGAAATGACACTCTTCGTCCTTCATTTGGGGCCCGAGCTTTGCTCCACCAGCTTCTTGTTGTTTCCTCTTTTGCGTGATCCGGCAAAGCCTCACTCTCACACCCAACCCGACCACGTCCTCCGGCACTCGCGGCTAAAGTTGCGGCCGCTCTTGTGCTTGCATTGACGCGAGCTTGCGTATCAGCTAGCGTGTGTACGCAGCAGCTCGACCATGGCGCCGCAGGATCGAGCGAGAAAGGGCCGCGCCTTCATATTCATGCCCTCGAAGTCGAACAGAAGGCTGGAACCCACGTCATCCAGGAACGCGCCGGCGGAAAAGAGAAAGGTCGCTATGACACCGACCCAGCCCTGGCCAAAGTTGCGCATCAGCATCGACTACGGCACCAGCACTTTGTCGGCATCGATGGTCGTTGTGTACGAAGACACCGAGCCCCTGCCTGCAGATACTCAACTTGTGCACTTCGGTCCCGCCCACCAATCCCCTCAGAGGGCCGCGTGGGACGCGCACAACGACTTCATTTGGGGTCACGGCGTTGAGGCGGCCATCGATGACGGCCGGCTTCAGCGGGGTGAGGACATCAGACTCTGGAAGTTGCTGCTTGATCCTGGCTACGACAGTTCGCCACTTGCAGCTAGAGTGAAACAACAGCTGGGCACCCACTCGGTCGACGAGCTCATCAAAGTCCACATCGCTGCGGTCGTTGAGGAATGCACGGCATGGGCTAAGAGTGCTACGTTCACCGCCGGGATGTCGAATGAGGTACTGCCACCACTGCAAGATTGACCGCGACGTCGGCTGACTTCAAGCAACATAGGTCTTCGATGCAATGCCAATCCAACTCTTCGTCAGCGTGCCGCAGATGTGGACACCTCCTGCCAATCGCAGAATGGCCATCGCAGCTAAGAGCGACAAGATCGAGACCGTCACACTCCTGTGGGAGCCGCACAATGCTGCCGCCTACTTCGCGGAACGCATCCGATACCATCCTCGAGGGCTTGCCGAGCAAGACTGCGTGCTCGTGGTAGACGCTGGGGCAGGCACCGCGGACTTGTGCACGCTCCAGATCATGAGCTCTATCGGCAATGGGTCCAAGGTGCAGCTCGAAACTGTAGGCAAGCCGGAAGGTACGGTCTATGTCTAATCCGGTGAGCAACACATGGCTGACATTGACCGTAGGTGCTCTCCATGGCTCCCAGTCTGTCAACGAGGAATTCGTCCAATTCATGTGTGAGAAAGCCAATCAGAAGCATGGCGTCCTCGGCAACGGCTTCCAACACCAATGCGAGAATATTCTGAGCATTACCGTGGCAGATGCGATCTCCCAGATCAACGACGGGTTTGACGTCGTGAAAGCCAAGTTCTCAACGTCTCGCGACACGCACTTGAAGCATGCCGTTGTACTTGGGAACACGGGAGAACACTGGTTCGAAGTGTACACAAGGTACCAACTTGCCTCTTTCGATCCCTGAAGAATTGCGACTAACACTCGCATAGTGCTGACCTGGTGGACTTCTTCAAGCCTGCTGTCGAAGGCATCTTCGAGTGTATCCGTCGACAGCTGGCAAGCGCGCCAAACATCAAGGTACGCGCTCGTGTCTCCACTTCGCGCAGACTGTGCTGACAAGACAGGCCATCATTCTTCCCGGCGGCTTCGGAAAGTCAAAGTACCTGATTGCGCAGTTGAGGGGACGATATCGACAGCTCAAGGTTTTCCCGAACGAGAGCGACGAGGTTGGGGAAGGAGTAGCTTACCCAACTACTGCGCGGATGCCGTAATTGCGCAGCATGGTCGCAGTACTGACTTTCAATAGGGATCAGCCGGTCTCGAGGGGCGGCTTGTATCGCAATCGCATCATTCAGGACCGCACCTTGAGTCTCCTGGACTCATTCGCGATCGGCGAAGTCCAGCAGTACAATCCCGAGGTGCACCACGATGCCAATCTACCACGCGGACCCCCGGGCCCCAGCACCAAAGCCAATGAGCAACTCGTCGAGCACGATCCGTTCAGGCACAACACGTCTGTCGTGTATGATCGGCTTGTGTATCTGGTGAATCAGGTATGTATTGACTCAAATGTAGTTCGCAGGCGTTTCGGAGCTGACAGGGCGTCCCGCATGAAGGGAATCGGCGTTGGAGAGCACTGGCAAACAACCTTCATCTACGAGGGCGAAACCTTCCTGGAGCAACAGATCTACTGGCTCCGCACGCCTCTGCCGGCCTCCTCCCGTATGTTGGCGAACGGCAGAGCAGCAAAAGACGAAGACGCTCGACTGCGTCCAGAGCTGCATCCTTGGGGCCCTCCGCATCGTTTCAAGCTTCCGAACCTGAAGAAGCTGGGCTTCGACATGAAAAGCCGCTGGAATGGTGATGAGGCGTATGAGATCTTCTACCTGATCAAGATGGAGATCGATGGTGCCAACATCTCCGCTAGCTTTTCAATCGCTATGCTACGCAGCCGCTACTACAATGGTAAGGGTTCTCAGTCCTCCTGATGGATGACCGCGGTTGCTGATGGCCACGTAGATCAGGGAAGATTCGACCCTCAGGTCCAACAATACACCAAGGCCGATGTGTACACTGTGGTGGACGCCTCCTGTACCCACGTCGTCCGAGATGAGTGGGACTAGGTGCCAGCATTGGTGAAGCAGATATGATGCCAAAGAGGCGGCGGTGAGCGGTGTGCAGTGAGCTGAACCGTTCACAAGCACTGCAGGGAACGCATGCAAACAAAGTGTGTTCGGTGTGAGAGACGACAGAGCCGGGACTGGCACCAGTACGAAAGCAGGTCTCACCAATGAGGGGAGGCTTCCTGCAGCGAGAGGGATCACATCGCGCTGCTTTTTGGCAGCATCAACGCATTATGCACTTTGCGGCAGGTCTGATGGCGGGAGCCCGTCGTCCAGTGTGGGCACTGAGTGCACGAGAAAAGCATAGCGACAGCCAGGGGGAGCTTGAGATGCCTTACGTATCAAGGTAGATAGAAACTCTCAGTGGCACACATCACCAGCGCGAGTGTAGGGTCTGTCCCTTTGTGAGCCTTTTATCGGAGCGTGACCTTCCTCTATTGATACATGTACGTGCAGCTGTGCCTCCGTGGGTCGGACGTTACGGAGCGCTACGTGTTATATCCGTTCATCCGTTTGGCAACGTCATTGGAGATGTCCCTTTTCGGCCCATGTCGAGATGGAGCGTGCCACGTTTATATGTTAACTTTTGCACTCTCACATCATCAACTGTTTCTACATAATCGACAATTGAACACCTTCCAGATCCACTCTCAATCAATATGCAGAAAGCTCAGGAAGTCGTTGGCAAAGTCACAGGTGGCGCCGCAGGGACTAAATTGCCTACAGCGAAGCTGGGCAAGAATGGCCCCCATGTCACTCGAATGGGATATGGCGCCATGGGATTGGTACGGATCGACCACCTCGTCACGGAGGCCAGTAAAGCTAACTGTAGTACAGAGCGCGTTCTACGGCGCTCCCAAGCCAGATGAGGAACGCTTCAAAGTCCTCGACAAGTGCTACGAGGCCGGCGAGCTCTTCTGGGACTCTGCGGACATGTACATGGACAACGAGGATCTGCTGGGCAACTGGTTCAAGGCCAACCCCGGCAAGCGCGAGCACATCTTCCTCGCCACCAAGTTCGCGAACCGCAACGACAACGGGAAGCGCTCCGTCGACAGCTCGCCAGAGTACTGCCGTCAAGCCTGCGAGCGCTCGCTCCAACGTCTCGGGCTCCCGCACATCGACCTGTACTACGCCCATCGATTGGACGGCAAGACGCCGGTCGAGAAGACCGTCGGGGAGATGAAGAAGCTGCAGCAGGAGGGCAAGATCAAGTACATTGGTCTGTCCGAGTGCAGCAGCGAGAGTCTGCGTCGGGCTTGCAAGGTTGTGCATATCGACGCTGTTCAGATCGAGTACTCTCCGTTCTCGCTTGACATCGAGAGCGAGCAGATCGGCCTTTTGAAGACGTGCCGTGAGCTTGGCTGCGCCGTCGTGGCGTACAGCCCTATCGGTGAGTGCGTACGGACCAGGACAATGACCACCTTGTCACTTGTTCGGGGCGCGGAATGGGCGCGATGTCGACGGGACAGCATGCTGATGGTTCGTGACTTTCCAGGCCGCGGCATGCTTGGCGGCTCGATTCGCAGTCCAGCCGATTTCGAAGAAGGTGATTTCCGCACATTCGCCCCAAGGTTCTCCGAGGAGAATTTCCCGAAGAACCTGAAGCTGGTTGACCAGATCACGGAGATCGCGAAGAAGAGGGACTCCACACCAAGCCAGTTGACGCTTGCATGGTAAGGGCTGATGACTCTAGAAGCAGCTGCCAGTGCTGACAACACGATCTCACAGGTTGCTCGCGCAGGGCGATGACATCTTCCCAATCCCGTAAGTGGCCAGCACTATCGGCCCCCCGAGTGTTGTCGTGAGCGGGAGCTGATCGGTGTCTTCTTCCCAGTGGCACCACTAATCTGCAGCGCCTGGACGAGAACCTTGGTGCTTTGCAACTGAAGCTCTCCAAAGATGAGGAGCAGGAGATCCGCCGGGCCATCGAGGCCGCTGAGCCGGCGGGTGGTCGATATCCCGAATCTTTCGCCGCTGCGTGCTTCGCGGACACGCCGCCTTTGAGCGACTAAACGGTGGAGCATTGCTCTGGGTTGACAGGCTCTGCAGTGACCCGGGGCGGGTAGCGTGTGTTATGGTCATGGCCAGGTGACACATCCTTGGTTCAGTATAGCAAGACGTTGTGGTCCCGAACGTTGAATCTATCAAATTGCCTATACCACAGATTCGATGGCGTAGAGTGTCGTGTCACGCCAGTGATCAGCAAGCAGACAGACTGTCTGCAGTGCGCACGCCCTAGATGATCACCCGTGGCATGGCGCTCCTTCCATTGCCAAAGCGAGTATGTCGACGATGGCTTGGTGGACCTACACTGTCCCCAACAACATCACAGAGGCAGCCTACCGCAGATTGAGGGAAGAGCCGCAGTCCGAATGTCTACCTACCTTACAGATTCTGGCCATAGGGCTGTCAGGTTCCGCGGCCAGGCGCGTGCGATTGCTGGCTCCCGCATCCGGTATGGCTGAGCGACCAGGCTGCCATATGGTGAACCCTGCAGTCACGTCCCGGCGGCCATTGGACACGTGGTGCATCGTACGGACGGTGAGATATTTACGACATGCCTGTCCTGGTAGATTCCGTGACATCTGCGAGTCGTCACTAGCGCTGCGCCTCGATTGAATCGCGAGCCAGCCAATGCCAGCATATCTCCTGCCTACGAGGCAATATGATTCCAGTCCGCGCGGGTCGTCAGTCAGCAGCGCTTTGGCATTCATCCACTGCTAGGCTTGCAGGAATAGACGTCGCTAAAGAGGGCGTACAGCCGCCGTACAGCTTCGGGCGCAACGACGTCCCTATCCAGATGCCGCTGCAGGCAAGGTGGGAGTCGAGAAGGGATCGGCACGGGAGCGGCGACGAAAGGATTTCGCAGACTGCAAGCATTGTGCCATGCGCTGGTGCGTGACTTTCCAGAACTTGCTCATCAGCTCTGCAGGAACGGGGCCGTAGCGAAGTCCGTTCGAATTCGACGTGGAGAAATGATCGGCGTTCATTATTCAGCGGCAGTGCGGCAAGACGTGCCGCGGAATGTCCATGGGGTCTGTTGGAGCCATCGACGTCGTCTCGTGCCAGAGTCGGGACCGTCGATACCTCGTCGTGCATGCGTCTAGGCTCCGAGTCATCCTACAGAGCGATTGCCATTGGTGTCGTCGTCTGATGATCCCGTTTCGGCCGAAAGAGTGATGCCGCCGAGCAGCGGAGCTCGCAAACCCCGTCCTCCTCCGCGCCGGGATGTCGTTCATGCGAATGCGAGCTGAGCCTGACCCCGACCGCGACCTCCCTCCTTCCACCCTTCAACCACCAGGGTCCATGGGCAGCCAAGACCCGAGCTCTTCGGGATCAATATGAACCGTGGCTACGCTCTAGCCTCTAGGCTGAACCGTAGGCAGAACAATTCTTTCCCCCGTCCGTATCAACCCAGCGCAGCCTCCCCCAGTGACGCACGCATCATCCCAGCCCAGCGAGATTCAGCGTATCATTGTCTCCGAGGCCTGTCGCCGCGTCCCGGAAGCGACGACTTCCATTGACGACAAGTGGCCCGTCGAGTCATCGCCACTCATCGCGCACGAGACCCTTGGGAGCTGGAAGGGGTCGCCGACCTGGCGAGGCTTTGCACCTTAAACGAGGAGTGCATGCGAAGCCGCGATGGCAGTCGGGAGACCTGGAGACTCCGTTCGCGGTGCGCAGTCGGCGCATACATCTGCAAAGCCCGCTGTAGTAAAGGGTGCTATGCTGCGCAAGGAGAGTAGTGGAGCGGACGATCATAAGTGCGTAGGTCCTCTTGCTACTCTTATATAGCCCGCTCCGGAACCCCTAGTGGTGGCGCGCGAAGGCGAATGCGGATTGTGGATCTCCATGCTGATACGAAGCTATGGAGAGTAGAGCACCACGCGTCGGACACAAGAAGTCGCGGAAAGGTCGGATGATGACAATCACGTACAACACTTGGTAGAGACGTTACTGACACGTCGTACAGGCTGCGCACAATGTAAGAGAAGGCATGTCAAGGTATGAGCTCGCAGCTAGGGGGTGCGAGCAGCGACAACGATCAAGCACTGATGCGGTACACAGTGCGATGAGGAGTCGCCTTGCTCGAATTGCGTACGGCATGGTGTCGCGTGCTCTCTCGCCGGGGGCCCAAATGTCCCCAGAGACGACAGCAAGCAGCGCAGGATATCAACAACATCATCTTCCAGCATGTCAAGAACCACGTCGCTGGAGACAAGCCAAGGTAGCGCGACAGCAGGTGCTGGCCCAGCGAGCTCAGAACAGACTCCCGTATCAGCACGAAGTCCTTTCACCATCCTGACGGGCCTGATCGATCGGCCCTTGCCTGGCGAAGATGCGAGCTGGATGCTGGACTTAGAGTTGATGCATCATTACTTGACCCAGACTCAACACATTCTGACCGAGCCCCAGGACATGGTATGTAAATGGTGTCATTAGTCTCGGTGTGCTCGGAACTGACGTCGAGAAGGTGCAGGTCTTGCAGATATGGCAAGAAGAGATGCCTAAAGTGGCCTTCACCGCAGACTACTGCATGCACGCTTTACTCGGCTTCTCAGCACTGCACAAGGCGCACATGGAGCCCGAGCTCGCCACAGCGCTGCGGACAAGCGCTGTGGACCATCTGGACAAGGCACTCGTGAGCTATCGAGAACACAGCGGACCGACTACCGCCGAGAATGCAGATGCCAAGTTTGTGTTCGCCTGGCTCGTGGTACTCTTCGGCTATGCCATCCCACCGAGTGTGCCACCAATCGACGCAATGGTGGAGCTCTTCTTACTGGTCAAGGGTATTGACACGATACTGGCCGAGAGCTGGTTTTGGGTTTCACAAGGTCCCTTCGCACCAATCCTGACGCGAGGATTCCAGGAAGCCATCACCGTCACACCCGAGGGGTATACGCCCCCGGAAGGCATGGACTTCGGTCTGAACCATCTAGAGTACATGCTTGGCATCGATGCAATGATCCCCGACGATCGAAAAGCTTGTGCTTTGATCCTGGCGGAGCTGAAGCAAGTCTACGATAGCGTCCTCCGGCAGCAAGCGCAGACCAGCGTGGCTTCAATCCTCTGCTTCCCAAAGATGGACTCTGCGCCTTTCTCGCAGCTGATCAGACGACGGATCCCGCAGGCGCTTGTCATACTGGCGTACTATTGCGTGCTGCTCGATGTCCTGGACACACGATGGTGGATCCATGGCTGGGCCTCGAGAGTGCTGCGGGATGTCATTGGATCGTTGCCGGAGCAGTGGCAGAGCTGGATCCAATGGCCGGTGCAGAGTGTGTTGTTGAAGACACGGGGGCAGCCAGTGACGGCGTCCGCGGAGCAGCTTGAGATGCTGATATGAGTGACGCAGTAATGATAGATGAGAGGAGTTGGTTGATGACTGCCGATCGCCACTCTGTACTTTTAGTAGATTACATGCATGGGATGGCGTTTGTCGAATGGCCAGGTGACTGATCGCATCGTCCGTGACGTCCGAGTGCCGTGCGAGATGCGCTCTTCAATAATGTACAGTCCTTTGAACGCGTAACGACATGCCAAGGGTACTCCCGCCCCAGATGCGGAAGGCGGGGCGAGGCGACGGCGCTTCTCTGAACGCTGCAGGTGTGCCATCAACACCAAGCCAAGTGACGTGGTCTACCTTGCCGGTAGCCGCCACAGCATCGCTCACTCCATCCTCATCTTCGTGCACGGCGTGTTGAGCGCATTCGCGACGACTTCTGGACGCCGGCGACTGCGTGACATAAGTGCGGGAGGCACAGCCACAACAGCCCACCTCATCCTTCCCAGCGCCGTCTGGAGCACTGCATTCTCGGAACATTGACGGCGCCAACGACATCGCTATCTTCGCCTGCCTATCATTGCGGTGGATGGTGGGCTGCGTATAGTGGGGTTGCCTGTGAGGCACGAGAGCGCAACAGCAGGGCAGCATGGAACTCCCGGCGCAGGCGAACCTGAGGGTGACCAGTACGCAAGAGCACGGCGGCCCAAGATCGAGCGGATGTGGAAGGCTGACATACGTGGCAGTCATCGCTGCGGATGGCCTGTACAAACGAGATGTCTTCCGTATGTCACGGGCGTGCTGTACGGAAGGGAGCCCAGACTGATAGGATGAATCAGGCTTTCCCGATCCGTTCGCGGTCGCTACCATCAGCGGCGAGCAGACGAGGACGACAGGCGTGATCAAGAAGACGCTCAATCCATACTGGAATGAGAGCTTCGACATGTGCGTAGCATGCATCAAGAGCCGTGGGACAGCGCCGATACTGACCCAAGTGTAGGCGAGTCAACGAGGAGAGCATCCTCGCAGTACAGATCTTTGACCAGAAGAAGTTCAAGAAGAAGGACCAAGGCTTTCTCGGCGTGGTCAATGTGCGCGTCGGAAGCGTCATGGACCTGGATGCGGGCGGTGACGGTAAGCGAATGGCTGACCTTCAGGCCCTCGGGATTCATGCTGACAGCAACAGAAATGCTCACCAGAGACCTGCGCAAGTCGAATGACAATATGGTGGTCAACGGCAAGCTTATCCTCAACCTCTCCACGAACCTCAGGGCGCCAATAGCCAACGGCAACAACGCCAATAGACCATCCATATCCGCAGCCGGCTCCTCCAGCAACACGAACGGTGCACTGACACCTTCAACACCCGCTGGTGCACAGTCGACTGCATCACTGCACCCCGAACGGCCGACAAGCACCACGAACGGCTCTGCTGCCCCATCTCGGCAGAGCACGGCCACATCTGTTCCGCAGGTGGCCGGCGCATCTACCAACGGCACATCCGGCACTAGGAGGGCGGATGGATCCGGCTTCAGCGCGTTCGAGGATGCGCAAGGCAGACTACCGGGCGGCTGGGAAAGGCGTGAGGACAATCTGGGAAGGACATACTACGTGGATCACAACTCCCGGCAAACTACTTGGGTGCGGCCTACGGCGGCGTTCAACGCCGGAGAGCAGAGGGTGCAGATGCAGCAGCAGCAGAATTTGGAGCGCGATCGGCATCAGCAGCGCATGCTGCCGGAGGATAGGACTGGTGCTAACAGCCCCACGCTCTCAGCCGACGCTCGAGGAAGCCCGCCTGCGCATACGCCCGCCAATGCTGCCAATGCCGCTAGCGCCGCGCAGATGGTGGCTACTGGAGCTACCACAGCAGGCACAGGTGAGCTGCCAGCTGGTTGGGAACAACGGCATACTCCAGAAGGCCGAGCGTACTTCGTGGACCACAACACTCGTACTACGACTTGGGTGGATCCTCGACGGCAGCAGTACATCCGGATGTACGGCCAGAACGCGACGGGTAATAGCACCATCCAGCAACAGCCGGTGTCTCAACTCGGACCTCTGCCGAGCGGGTGGGAGATGCGCCTTACCAACACCGCGCGTGTGTACTTTGTTGACCATAACACGAAGACGACGACGTGGGACGACCCGAGATTGCCGTCTTCGCTGGATCAAAACGTGCCCCAGTATAAACGCGATTTCAGGAGGAAGCTCATCTACTTCCGCTCGCAGCCCGCGCTGCGCATCCTGAGTGGCCAATGCCACGTCAAGGTGCGGCGTACGCATATCTTCGAGGACTCCTATGCGGAGATCATGCGTCAATCACCGAATGACTTGAAGAAGCGTCTGATGATCAAGTTCGACGGCGAGGATGGGCTGGATTACGGTGGCCTGTCGCGAGAGTTCTTCTTCCTGCTCTCGCACGAGATGTTCAACCCGTTCTACTGCCTGTTCGAGTACAGTGCCCACGACAACTACACGCTGCAGATCAACCCGCACTCGGGCATCAATCCGGAGCATCTTGGATACTTCAAGTTCATCGGCAGAGTCGTGGGGCTGGCTATCTTCCACCGACGATTCTTGGACGCGTTCTTTATTGGAGCTTTCTACAAGATGATTCTGAGGAAGAAGGTGACGCTGCAGGACATGGAGGGCGTAGATGCCGAGTTCCACCGGACGCTCAGCTGGACGATGGAGAACGACATCACCGATGTCATCTACAGCACCTTCTCCGTGGAGGATGAGCGCTTTGGCGAGAAGGTGACGGTCGAGCTCAAGCCGGGTGGGAAGGACATCGAGGTGACGAACGAGAACAAGACGGAATACGTTCAGTAAGTTGGACCGCAAGGGTGCCGTTGTGGATGTTTGCTAACGTACTCCAGACTCATCACGCAATGGCGCATCGAGAAGCGGGTCGATGAGCAATTCAACGCATTCATTGCAGGGTTCCACGAGCTCATCCCCGCAGACCTTGTCAACGTCTTCGACGAGCGCGAGCTCGAGCTCCTCATCGGCGGCATCGCGGACATCGACGTGGACGACTGGAAGAAGCACACCGACTACCGCGGCTACACGGAGTCGGACCCAGTCATTCAGAACTTCTGGAAGTGCATTCGAGGGTGGGACGCCGAGCAAAAGTCACGCCTGCTGCAATTCGCGACGGGAACCAGCCGAATCCCGGTCAACGGCTTCAAGGACTTGCAAGGGAGTGATGGGCCGAGACGCTTCACGATTGAGAAGAGTGGGGAGGAGCAGCAGTTGCCGAAGAGTCACACGTGCTTCAATCGGCTGGATCTGCCGCCGTACAAGACCAATGAGGCGCTGCAGTCGAAGCTGCTGTGGGCGGTGGAGGAGACGGTCGGCTTCGGGCAGGAGTAGAAGTGGTCCGTGGGGGTGTTGATGATGGAACGGTCGTTGTGCATCGAGTCTGCGGAGCTGGATGGAAGGCAGTGGGGAGTTGGGGTGTCGTTTCGGGGACCGCGAGCTGAAGAGGAGGACGACATTCGGCAGTCTACGACGCTGTCGGTGGGTGGCTGTGTAGATATGTCGGCCCCAATGAGAGGCGCACATGCTTGTAATCGACGCGCATGCCGTTCTTGAGGAGTCTTCATGTCGTCGCTGTCACCCACCTCTGAAACAGATCATGCCTCAGGCTTCATTCCAACGCTAGCTTCATCTATGCTTCATGCTCCTTGGTCGCGAACGATGCGCGTCGTCTTTGCATTCACCTGCATCCACCCGTAGCCTCAAATAACACTCTTTCATTATTGTCGTTGTGTCTGCATCGGAGCTGTACCTCTGGTCCCCATTTTCGAACACCCGCCAAACCTCACCAGAACATACATTCCTTCACAATGGCCGACACAGACGATCTCCAGCGATCCGACGATGAGCAACTCGACCGCGCGCCCGACGACGACGATGCCGGCGACGAAGAGGAGATCGCGGCGATGAAGAAGCGCGTGCAGGAAATGGAGGCCGAGGCGGCCAAGCTCCGCGAAATGCAAGCGAGTATCGACGCGCAGACGGACAGCCTGCGGGAGAGCAAAGAGGACATCGATGGGCGGAGTATCTTCGTCGGCAACGTCGACTACGGCGCGAGCCCGGAGGAGATCCAGGCGCATTTCCAGACCGCGGGGCCGATCAACCGGGTGACCATATTGCTGGACAAGTTCACGGGACATCCGAAGGGCTATGCGTATGTGGAGTTCACGGAGCCGCAGCTGGTCACGCAGGCATTGGTGCTGAACGATAGTCAATTCCGGGGGCGGGCGATCAAGGTAGGAGAAGGCATGGAGTGTTAGAGGGTGGGAAATGGCGCTGACGTTATCTTAGGTTGTTCCTAAGCGCACCAATCTGCCAGGCATGACCCGAGGCGGCCGAGGAGGAGGTGGAGGCGGAGGCATGGGTGGCCCACGGGGACCTCGAGGAGGCCGAGGTGGTGGCTTCGGGGGCGGGTACGGAGGTGGTCCCTACATGGGCGGCCGAGGAGGCGGCTACGGTGCTCCGCCACCTTTTGCACCGCGCGGAGGCTACCGAGGTGGCTATCGAGGCCGCGCGCGAGGCTTCCAACCCTACTGAAGCAGTCCTGGGTGAGACGCCACTATACTCGGTCCTCGCCTTGCGCGTCTGCGTGGCTCGCTCGATGAGATTGGGGGCGCGGAAGACAGTAATAGATGTGGGTGTATGATTTGGGGACGACGATCTACATTAGGAGAGCATGTGTTATCAGACTGAGAAGAGCGCCGTAAAGAGCAAGCTGCTGTGCGCGCGTCGGAGTAAAAGCCAAGAGCCGTGCCCTGTTCAAGAGCAAAAAGCTGCATCTGTTGTTTAAAAGCCAAAGCTGAATATCTGAAGAGCTCTGGTAGAGCCGCACGTGTTGCGTCCGCGTGAGCAGGACTGTAAAAGTGCAGATCGGTGTTGCGACAAATGCAAGACATAGGACAGCGCCGTGCTGCGGCTACCGGCTGCCATTGCAGCTCGAATCACATGCGTCGCCAGATACGGGGATGATGCTTGGACCGTGCATTTCGGACAAGGACTACGGGGTGATCCTGTTGCATGACGAACGAAGGAAAAGGCCTCGTGCTGCTACAGCGCACGGTGATGTCGCCTACACCAGCAAGCATCCGGGTTTCTTGCGGCTGTCCGCACCTTCGCGAGCGAGGCAGTTGTGGGGACCGGCCGCCGAGGAAAGTGCCTGCACGGCTGGCCAGCCTTACGACAGTCTGTGCCATGGCAGTATGGCGTGACGGCAAGCATCCTGCAGTTCGCAACCACCGATGATTCTGACGGCTACACGTTATGGATCAAGCCGCCCGAGGCCTCGCTACCGTCTTGTCATGCCCATACGTCTCACAACACAAGCGCGGCCGTTCGAAGCCAAGCTTGTCCAAGCTTCCCAATGCTCCGCGAAAAAGACATTGTATCCACTTACACTCACAAGCACGCCATCAACCCCAGGAAGGCTGCCAACCCAGCCGGAGCGATCTGCGCCCCCCCAGCGGACTTGGAGGTGGGTGCTGCAGCAGACCCAATTGACGAGGCGGTCGTCACAGAAGCACCAGCGGTCCCAGACGATGTCGTGCTCGCGAGGCCCGCGTTCTCAGTCACGCCGGCGAGAGTGACGGACGCAAAAGTGGAGTGGGGTGATATAGTGCTCGTGGTCAAGGCGGCACTGAATAGGGAGGATGAGGTTGTATGATACCTATCGGCGATCGTCAGTGCTGCGATACAACGAAAGACTAGGTGTAGAGAGCCTTACGTCTTAGCAGTGTTGCATGTGAAAGTTTGTTGCTGCTGCACGCCGGGCGTACGGAGATCCGTCGGGCAGTTGGCGTAACAGGTCAAGACGGCGGTCATCCAGGTACACTTGCAGTCCCAGTCGTTGGCTGCGCAGGCATCGAGCATAGCAAACTCTGTTCCAAGACAGGTGTCGATGATACTGGGCTTTGATGAGTATCCACACTTGGCCACGGGGCAAAGAGAAGCTCACATGTCAACTGGTGTGCCACAGCCAGACTGCCCGTTCGGCCTGACCAACGCTGCAGACGCTGTCGTCAAGACGACTGCCACCTAGCTGGTGGGGGATTGAGCGGCGGCGAGGCCAGCCATGGCGAGAGCGAGACTGGTTGTGGGATGCATCACTGCTCGTTGTATTGCTGGGCTGATAATATGTACTTCCGTCGGTGGTCAATTGATAGCTGTACGGTGTTGTGTGTACGCAGAAGCTTTTCGAATCGATGTGAAGAGAGCAAGGAGAAGGAGATGCACGATGGGAAGGTAGAAGCAACAGGCATCGACGAGGCGATCACTGCTGCCCTTTCCCACCACCTCATCATGTTGGGAAGGATGGCTCGAGTCAGTCCGACTTCAGATATAGCAGTCACGTATGGACCAAGCTGCATGCTCACACCGAAACCCGGGGTGAGACTCACGCGAGGATGGAGTTGACTATTGTCCCTTGAGCCTAACGGGCAGCACCATGTATCATCAACGGAACGCGTCTGCTGCCTCAAGGTCCCAATAGGCAAGCGAGAAGGGCGAGCTGTTGAAATATAGGACCAACCATTCATCGGACAGTGCCAGCACCGTCGCTAATTTCAACATACGATGTTATGACAGCTTGCTCACTGCCAAATGCCGGCCGTCACCCATGATCGTGCAGCTCCTCAGGCTTCCGCTCTCGCCACTCCGTCTCCGCCGAGCCTCCCGCGGCTTTCTTCCGCATGCTGAAGAAGCTCAGCGCCCTGCTTGCTCGACTGTCCGTCGACCTCGGTCTACTGCCCGGCGGCGTCGTAGCATCCTTGATGGGGTCGACCTGAGCCCGTACCTGCGCACTCGCGCTCAGCCACAGCGCAAACACGGACCCGCCTGCGAAGGCAGCGACGGCCACGATGAGACTGTACATCGGCCGTCCATCCTTGTTGGCGATGTGCGACGAGATGGGCGCGAACACCGCGCCGCCGCTCACGGCAGAGGTCAGGAGGACGCTCGCGAGCTTGGTGTGGCGGCCCATGCCGCGGAGAGACTGGGCGAAGATGAGGGAGAAGATGGGCCCTTCCATGAAGAAGGCCATGACTAGCATTGCGGTACCGGTTTGGCCGCGGTAGTTCATCGCCAGGACTTCAAAGACGATGGCACCCATGAAGAAGGCCAGCAGGAGGATCCGGGGCTTGATCCAGAGGCCAAGGCCAGCGGCGAGGAAGCGCGAGACGGCGAAGGCTGTGTGCGCGATCGCGCTCCAATTCGCAGCATCGTAGGACGGCTGAACGGCCGCGAGATAGTTGTTGAACAGAGACGCCGTGACTTCTTGGCCACCGACGTAGCAGAATTGACTAAACACACCAAAGCCGAGGGTGATCCAGATGATTTGGACGCCGGAGATCTTGGCCTTGTTGGCGCTGTCCATCCGCTCCGCAGCATCCTCCAGCTCCTCGTCGGTGGCCTCCGGCAACGGGACGTAAAAGTAGCACATGGCCAGACACAGCGTCGCCAGACTGATACCGAGGTAGGCCCACTGGGTGTCGATCAGAGACGGTGCATGGAACGACTTCTGGAAGAAGGCTTTGTTCGCGATAAGTGGGGCCTGCAACGAGATTAGCGATGGGCTTCTGCCAAGGCGGCTTCACACGTCAAGATCGTACCACTACACTCCCAACGGCTTGCACGCCTTGACTCAAGTTCAACCGGACTTCAGCATACTCCATGGGTCCACAGAGAGCGATGAACGGGTTGGCCGCCACTTCCAGGATGGAGAGCCCAAAGGCCACAATAAAGTTGGTGATGATGAAGGCGGGGAACGAGGTGAGCACAGCCGCAGGCCAATAGATCAAGACTCCGGACGCGAAGATGCTGAGCCCGATGGAATAGCAGGCCTTGAAGCCCCATTTCTGGAGCGCGAACTTGCCCACCAAAGGAGGCCCGAGGGCGTAGCCGGCGAAGTAAGCGCTGTGGATCCCGGTGCTCTGGCCCGGAGTCATGCGTGCCACCTTCTGAAACTGCTGGTTGAGGACGTCCAAAAGACCATACTCGAAGCCCCATATGAAGAACAGCACGGTCACGGCCGAGATCGGGAAAACGGACTCCCCAGTCGTCATATAGACCATGGACTTCTTCCCGCTCATGTTGACAAAGTCGTAGAAGGTAGGCGTATCGGGTCGAGTGTGCCGAGACGTGTTCGTCAACGCTGTGTCGGTGCGCTGCAGCTTCTGCATGTTAGGTGGGAGCTCTGCCATGTCTGGGGTCGTCAAGAAGTCCATCATGCCCATGGGTCCATCGTCATCCACGGGGCCGGAGTGACTGCCGAAGTCTCGATGATGCACATCCGGAGGCTCTTGAGGAGCGTCTGGCACGGAAGGTATCCGCTGAGCCACAGCCATGTCCACCGTGCCGATGGGGATCGAGAGTGATCCGGACTTGGACGGCGCATCGTCTGCATCGCGCAGCATTTGCGGCAAGAAGCGAGCCACCAGCGGCTTGAGGCCGGGCACGTTGGCGCACATGATGCCGACATGGACTTCGATGACACTCCACATGTAGCTGAACGAGGTGTAGTAGCTGGCGTCCGAGTCGACACTGTTCCGCGACGAATCGCCACTCTGGCTCTGGATCTCGCTGAGACGGGTCTGCGAAGCCTCCTGCAGGTAGGCGATCCGTACGACGTCTACGGCCATGACGAAGATGCCGAAGCTGAAGGTCACGATCAGGATGATCTTCTGCTTGCGCGGCAGGCGCATGCTGGTCAGGATCGGCATGGGCAGGAACAAGATGGCAAAGTCTGTGATTAGGTTTAGGGGTGTGAGGAGAGAAAGATGGTGACGATGTCGGTGCAGCTCGCGTTCGCCGGCGTGAGCACGTCGAAGGTGGCGGAGACCGGGCGGCATTGGAAGATCGTCACCAGCGTGAGCGCGAGACCTCCGGCATTGACCACCGCCAACGTGGCGATACACGCCCACTTGAAGACCAGGTGCGTGGTGGCGAAGCTGAGGTAGAATAGGATGATGGAGGTCTTGAGCGCCATCAACGCCGGTTGGTACAGCACCGTGAAGGCGAAGTTGGCCTTGCGCTGCGTCGAGTCCCAGTCGTTCGGGACGTCGACCTCGTGGCGTCCCAGGCCCCAGGCGCAACCATAGCAGATGGCGATTGCGAGGCCGCATGCAAGTACCCATGCGCCGATCATGCAGTAGTCGTCCCAGGAGACTCTCTTGACAATCGTCGCGCGCGCGAGAATGCGGAAAAAGACGAAGAGGGTGGATAGGACCACCATGGAGATGGTGACGGCCAGCACTGTCTCGCTTCGTCCCTGGAAGTCGCCATGCCTGGTATCCATGCTGGGTATTTTCAACCGGGGTCTCGCCCGGCCATAATCCAGCCAGCAATCACTTCGTCCTCGTCCACCTGTCGCAGACCGATTGCGTTTGTGCTTCACAATCCGCGACGTCCGTTGCTGTCCAGTATATGCTCCGGCGCACAAGGCGCAATAATAGGTTCGTCCGAGGCCTGTATGATAAGATGTCCTCAACTCATGCGATATCGTACATCCAGCGTATTTCCGTCGACTCGCTCCGACCAACCGCAGGTGTGGTAAGAGCGGAGGACGTGTGAGAACGTGGGAAGTAAGCGCACTGGAGCATGTCCGCCACGAGGGAGTGAAAGGTTCATCGCGAGGTGCGATTACTCGCGTCGCCTCTCATTCGCGGCTCGCCCAGCCGACGGGGAGATCGTCCGTTGAACCTTGGCCCGCACGCACCTCGTGAGCAAATGATGCATGTGGGATTCGTTCCCCGCGCTTGGCGCATCCAAACTGGGGTTGGGGAACCGAGTCCTCGGTACAACATTGTCGCGGATCGCCTGCAGACGCCGGATGTTCGTTCCCGATCGCACTTGCTCATCCCCATATGTATGTGTACAATTCACCTAGACCTCACCAATCTCGAATACTGCGCGCAGGACCAGGAAAGACGTTGCGCGGCTGTCTGGGCCCACTAAAGAGATCGATCGGACGGAGGCGCGGTTCCGCTGTACCGAGCCGGGCACGAGGTACCGCCGGAGTACGACCGGTAGCGGCATGCACAGTGCAGACAAGACTGGGGAAGAGGTGAACCCGCATGGCTTTTCATCGTGGGCTGTCAAGCGCGCGATTGCGGGTCCCGGCAGCTAGGTGCAGATGCGATGTTCAGAAGCTGACCCTTGGCATCGTCTGCCCGTGCAGTACTGACTGACCTCTCGAGGCGCGGTTCTAGTACGGTAGTGCTGTCTACCAAGAGGATCCCATGTGTCCAACAGGTGTCTGCGTTGTGGAACCAGGTGCAGTGGGATCAAGTGCAGTGCTAGGCTGCTCCACTCCCGACACAGTCATCCCAATCATCCCACCGACCCCCTTCCAAGCATCACCTCCTCCACCCTCCTTCTGGCCTCCTCACGCCGCCCGTCCCTCTTTGCGAAAAGACACCTTCTCCACGCCCACCGTCTCCGCCCCCTCCGCATCACGCTTCAACTGGTACACATACAACACCAGTACGTCTCCCTGCACATCCATCAACACGAAGCTCGGCGTCGTGCCCTCCTCCTCTCCATCCTCTCCTAATGTCTCGTCCAACCAGCTCACCGCCCCGGTCGCCGAGCCCGGATTGATGAAGAACTTCCCTTCCATCTCGTACGCCTCGAACCGGCACGTCCCGCCCCAGCATAGCACATCGACGTCCATCTGCCGCGCGGCGATGAGTAACGCATCAGGGTCACCAGGCGGGAGGATGGAGTCGCCGTGCGTGAAGCCGATGCGCAGGCTGCCGTGCGTGACGACCTTACTCAGGGCCGTCGGGATGGGAAAGGAGGATGGCGCCGGCTCTCCTGCAGTCTGCTGTCCGAGCGGCGGTTGGGTGTTGGGGGTTGTGAGGGGTATGTCAAAGTCGCCCTTCACGAGCTGCAGGTCCGGGGCAAGTTGGCGCAGGAATTGGTAGGCGGAGGGCGAGGTCAGATTTCCGAGGCAAAGGATCTGCGAGATCTTGCCGGGGGTGAGGAGTTTCTTGAACTGCACCCGCGTACGACGACCGTCAGTACAGACCCGTGGATCAGCCGTGGTTGATGTATACCTTTGCGGGAATGTCCTACGCCCAGCCGTCAGCTTGGGGGACGGCCTTATATGGTGGGCGGTAGACTAGGGCGTACTATTGCGCGATCTGGGATGAAGAGGTCGCCGAGGACGAGGACGAGACGGGACGCCATGTTGTGTGTGCTGGCGAACGTATGCGATCGCGTGGACGAGGTCGATGCAGGAACGGCTGCGGGAGGGCAGGTGGGGCTGCGGGGGAGCTGCCGCCGTGCCCCTGTGGAGGGATCTCCGGTAAGGCTGAGAGATCTGAAGAATGCTTGACGAGGTGGATAGGACTGGACTGAGCATTGGACGCCGCGTAGCCAATGACCAGCGAAGATGATCTCGTAGCGCTACATGTACTCGAAAGGGAAGCACGTGGCTTTCGTCCTTGGGTACCTCCTACATACAACCCGAGCCATTGGAAGAGCCTGCGGCAATTCAGGGGCGCATTGACCACCATGATTTGACGACATTTCCGGTTTGTGATTCGACATTTCTGCACCTGCATAGACTTCCCGCGCACCAGTTCTTTCGCGCCTTTTCCGCAAGCCAGACCACCGCAAACACCGTCCCAATCGGTTCATCCTTTAAACGAGAACGTCATCGCAGATCTGGCTGCCGCTGCCCCGCTTCGACTTCTCGTGCGTGCCCCTCATCAACTCTTCAAGCTGGCGCCCAAGGACCGCCTCAGTCTGATCTCCAGACACCTCAACACCAATGCCCACGTGCCATTGAACACCCCTTTTAGCATCGAACGCGACAGCAGCCCGTCGGACGACCTTGAGTGGACACCCATACAACGATCACCGCAGAAGCCACACCAGCAGACTCGTGCCTTTTCCACGACTCAAGAAGTATCGCAAGAGTTAGAGAGCAAGAGCAACACACCCGCCAAGATGTCTTCGCAACCGCCGCATCCCACCCTCCTCATCCCGGGACCCATCGAATTCGACGATGAGGTCCTCCAATCTATGAGCCATTTCTCCCAGTCCCATGTCGGCCAGCCATTCGTGGAGACCTTCGGCGAGACTCTGTCCATGCTGCGTAAACTATTTCTCACTTCGGATCCCGCCGCGCAGCCCTTCGTCATCTCCGGCTCCGGCACCTTGGGCTGGGATCAAGTCGCCGCGAACCTGTCTGAGCCGGGTGACGACGTCTTAGTCCTGCACACGGGCTACTTCGCCGACAGCTTCGCAGACTGCTTTGAGACCTATGGCGTCAAGGCCACGCAGCTGAAAGCGGCGATCGGTGACCGCCCGCAGCAGGACGAGATCGAGAAGGCGCTGAAGGAGAAGGACTACAAGCTCATCACCATCACGCACACGGACACCTCCACCGGCGTGCTTTCCGAGATCAAGTCGGTCGCCGAGCTCGTCCGCCGCGTGTCACCCGATACCCTCATAGTGGTGGACGGCGTCTGCAGCGTCGGCTGCGAAGAGCTCCGCTTCGACGACTGGAACATCGACTGTGTCATCACCGCCTCCCAAAAAGCCATCGGCTGCCCCGCCGGCCTCTCCATCGTCATGGCGTCCGGCCGCGCCATCGAGCGTTTCAAGGGTCGCAAGACACCGCCGAACTCCTACTTCGGCAGCTGGACGAACTGGCTGCCCATCATGCAGAACTACGAGGCCAAGAAGCCCTCCTACTTCGCCACCCCGTCGCCGCAGCTCATCCACGCGCTGCACACCTCACTCACGCAGATCCTGTCCAAGTCGATGGACGAGCGGTTCGCGGTGCACCGCGAGACGTCGCAGAAGATCAAGAACGCCGTCGCGGACCTCGGGCTCAAGCAGTTGGCGTCCAAGCCGGAGAACCAGGCCAACGGGATGACGGCCATCTACTTGCCGGACGGCATGACGCCGCCTGCTGTGCTGCCGAGCCTGATGAAGAAGGGCGTCATCTTCGCCGGAGGCCTGCACAAGGAGATCGCGACCAAGTATGTCCGGTTCGGGCATATGGGCGTCAGCGTCACGGATCCTGGGAGGGGGGACATTGACAAGGCGCTCAAGGCGTTGGGTGAGGGGCTGGCGGAGGCCGGGTACAAGGCGCCCAACGCGACGAATGGGTCGTCGTAGAGGTCAAGCCGGGCAGCCGTGTCGAGGTGTGGTGGGCTGCCATGTAAATGTGTGCCTACATGATTGGTATAACAGCGAACATGTACGCACATCACGTCGCGCCATACATAGATCTTGTGAGTGAGGCTGTGACCGCCTAGCGAAATCGAGGCGTGGTTGTCAGCACAAGGTGCATGTAGGCATCACCATTACTTATACAGGGTATTGTGACAAGATAAGAAGCTCTCCGGTGCCGCTGTGGCCCTGACGGCGCTCGGGAAGGCCTGTGCGGCACGACTGTATCCGTATCGCGCGCCTTCGCGTCACGGTGTGCTGTGGCGTCCCACCGCCAATGTCCTTAGTATGAGTCTGCCGGTTGTGCCGCTCCCCGAAGGATCTCAATCGCCGCACAGGTCAATGACCTCGATCCCGCTGTGGCCGGCATCGCTCATGCGGGTCTTCTTGTTACGATGCGAGACTACTTCGATGGCGTCTTCTTCGTCGACGTCGAAAGCGGTGTGGCGCTCACGCTTGACCTCCTGCTTGGTATTCAACGCTTCGCTCGCCTCATAGAAGTTAGCATGCGGCCGTTCACATAGGCCTGACTAAGAGCCCGCACTCACCCGCTGTCGCCGCAGAAGCTCGCGCATCTCTTCCATCGATAGCTCGTCGACTGGCCGCTCCTCCAGTGGCACGGGTGTTGGTGTTCGCGGGATGACGTGGAGTGTTTGCAGTGCAGCTATGACAGTCAGTACCATTGATGTCCGAGTCGGACTCGGGGCCGCTTCGTCAGACTTACAACGTGAGCGGTACTTGAAGACGAAGTTAGCCACCGTCCCGCCGTCTCGGCGCACGAGGCGGTGAGTCGCCGGTCGGATGGGACCCGAGGGCACTTGGATTGGTACAGCGGGGCCCATTCTGACTCTCGTTAGCATTGTCATACGATCGCACGAGCGACGCTCACTCACGTAGCTTGGTGGGTGAGCGCCATCCCCTTGAGGTTCTTCTCCGAGATACGTCCGTCGGGAATCAGCTGGGCCGGCCTCAAGTCGACCGCTGCTGCCGCAGCGCGCGCCCTCGCTTTCTATACGGTCGCCGCCCTCGTCGAACCTTTGCGCTCCGGCTTAGGTGGCACGGGAGCGACGGGCACTGAGTGGACCCTGTAGCATTTCACTTGGATGGTCCCAAGGTCGCCTAGCTTGTCTATCAGCCTCGCGTCCGGCGGATCGTCGCCTAAGAACTCATTAGCGGGGTCGTGCGCCTTGGGCAAAGCATGTGAGACAGCATACCAACAGTCAACTCGGAGAAGAGCATGGCCTGTGACACCCATGTGTTGTGGCTCTCGCGGACTGCGCCATGCTTCACCATCCGGTGTCCACTACGGATGTTCTTGAGTCGGTGTGTCTGCTTCTTCGCACAGGTCCCGTCGACGTAGTAGTTATACTCGATCCGGTCATCGCCAAAGGGGTACTCTCCTGGCTTGAAGCGGAAGGCGATCCCGAATTCGGCTCCGGAAACCGCTTCGACGTACTTCGAGACTGTCGCGGTGTCGGCTGGGTCGTTCTCATCATCGTCGTACTCGAGGAGATCCTTGCCGGCGACATCGATTGTGATCTCCATACCGGAGACGTCAAGGAAGATCGCCATGGCTTAGTTGTAGTCTCCTGGTGTTCAGATGTTTCAAGCAGCGCGAAAGAGTGAGTGCGCGAGGCGACAGAGGAGATGAGCACGGAGTCTTCCTGAGTGGCACAATTGCGCACGAGTGTTGCAAACAGTGCGCCTAGAGCGCAAGCAGAATGCGAGGATTCATCAAGTGTGAAGTGATTGAACAACGAAGGAATGGACATGAGTTCGCAGCCATGTGCGTGTGAGTTCTTGATTATGTGAAGTGAGGTCGCGATCGAGGTTGACGCGCCGCAGCACGGACCATCCCAAAATTGTGAAGGCGCGCATCACACAGCCTGTGAATGATGGACAGGGTGTGGTCGTAGTATTCGTAGATGCTTACACAATCTGGCGTGCTTACGGAAGGTTGCTCCAAGAAATGCGTTGTGAACGCTGATGCCTCCAAGATGCCTTCATCTGTCTTCGTGAGCCCACCTTGTAATTACACCGCCAACGCCATGCATGTCGCGTACGAAGCCAATCAGCCCCTGGCAGGCCTTTTCGGACCTACCATCCACCATGCCCAACGCCCAGCTGCTGCCCATAGCTTCCCGAAAACAGCTGCTGCCTAATATTCGCTCTCTCGTCCGACACCCCAGCTGGCGAGCTGCTCGACCCGGCCTGCATGAATCCCAGCGCCAGCCGCAGCTCATTCACTGCTTCTTCCAGCTTCCCACCACTCTTCTGATTGTGCTCCACCAGCTTCTGATCCCATCCGCCGAACTGCAAGTGGAAACCTCCCGCCCGCTTCGACGCCTCGCGGATCACCAGCGCCCATGCCTTCGCTATCTCGTCGTACGCTTCGTTCTTGTGCCGGTGGTGTTGGTAGCTGTCCCAGTCTGGCAGTCTGTGGAGCGTGTTCGTCACAGCGTCCAGGTAGTTGAGTGACACGATGGCTTGCGGCTCTTGAGGCGGCAGGAAGTGAGGTGTGTAGTCCCGCAAAGCATCGATAAGCTGGCATAAATGTTGCCGGACTCGGTTGTAGGTGTAGTCGGATGTCGGTCGGTTGCCCAGCGGGAAGGCTTCCCGGAAGTCGGCCTCGTATCTGCTGAGCACTGAAAGGGTGGACTCAACGGACGGCCGTGGTGCCGCCGACACAATCTCTCGCTGAAGCTCGGGATGCTGCTCGGCTACATTTTGCAGCAGCTGCCTCATCTCGTGCGCTGATAGCGTCTCCAGCAGTCGTGGAAGTGCGAGTGGCCTGCCGACTGCCGCGCCAGTCCTCGTACGTTTGCTAGCTCGGCGTGTGTTCGAGGATGGTAGATGGCGGCTGGCGAAGGAGGGTGATGCCGTGGGCGACGTGGACATGCGGTCTTGATCTGGCTCCTCGGAAGCTTTCCGCTTCCGGCCGGAGGACATGTTGGGTACGGGCAGAGAGTCTGATGCAAGTGTTAGGTGTTCGTGTGCCTGCTGGCCCGCGGAAAGCGAGGGGGTGACGTACCGAGCTGGCGGTAGGGACTGGCGAGAAGGTGCGGAGCGGCAAACGGGCTGCTGGCAAGCAGTGTGTTCATCGCGGATGCTCGATGTGCGCCTTCACCAGCGTGCGTCTCCTGGCGTCTCCGAGTATGTTTGTGTGGGTGTGTGAGGTGACTCGGCCCGTGCAGGGTACAAGACAAAGGTGCATGAATATGTTGTTACCCGGCAGCTTGTCTGGCCGAGCGAGTTAAACGGCAGGCACGTGCACATGCGGGATGCCGAGCGGAACATTCCGCGCTCGCGGTCATCAAAACCTTTAGCTCCACTCCAGCGCCAACCCACTCCGTAAGCTCCACATCGCAAGAGGGCATGTACGTTAGTCGTAGGTACATGAGGACGGAATAGGGAAAGTAATGGCCTCGCGTCAAGGCTTGCTAGGCCAGTATCGAACATCAGTTCACACCTCCTGAACACGGACCATCATGTTCGTCCTCAATCCTTTCACTGTGCTCGAAGAGCTTTCGATATCCTCAGAGTTCACCAGTCTACTGCTACGTGGCCTAGCCTTCCTGGCCATCATCTACTGGGTCACCGCGACTTTCGCTGGACTCAAGGACGTGCCTGGCCCTTTCCTTGCCAAATTCACCGATCTTTGGCGGCTCCACGTCGTCTGGCGGAGGAACTCCCATGATACTTACCTCAAGCTGCACAAGCAGCATGGAGACCTTGTTCGCGTCGGCCCGAATTGTGTCAGCATTTCCAAGCCAGACATGATATCGACCATCTACGGCATCCAGAAAGGCTACATCAAGTCGGACTTTTATGCTGTTTGGCAAAACATCATCAACGGAAAGCGAAGTCCTAGTCTAGTCTTCACGACAGATGAGCAGCAACATGCCGTGCTCCGACGGCCTGTCGCAGGCGCCTTCACGTTGAGCACCTTGGTGGAGTTCGAGCCATTGATCGACTCGACAACTGCGATATTCTTGACGAGACTAGACGAGCTGTTCGCGGAGACCGGGCAAGTGTGCGATCTTGGCACATGGCTGCAATGGTTCGCCTTCGACGTGATCGGAGAGCTCACCTTCTCAAAACGCCTAGGATTCTTGGAGCGGGCGGAGGACGTTGAGGGTATCACGCAGTCCGTTGCGGCCAACTTCGACAGGTGCTCGGTGTTAGGGCAGATGCCGTGGCTGGATTTGCTGACGTACAAGAATCCCATCTACTTGCGGTTCTTCGCGAAGCCCGTGGCGTCTCCCATCATCAGCTTCGGACAGAGACGCCTCCAGGAAAGACTTCGCGACGAGGAGAGCAAAACAGAGACAGAGCTCGACGTGCCCGATCCATTGTTAAAGGAGAAAGTGCTACACGGCGACATGCCAAGCAAGCCCGACTTCTTGTCTCGCTTTCTAGTCTTGCATGAAGAGCAGCCGGATGTCGTCACTGATCGCCAGGTGCTCGTCTATCTCTTCGCGAACATCAACGCGGGCTCC
>JAWDJV010009559.1:0-31237 GCA_033119285.1 Teratosphaeriaceae sp. CCFEE 6253
CTGTCCCCCGGACTCAGCCCGGCCGGATCGCATCGCGCATCTCCTCCGCCTCGACTGCTCTCCAGCAGGACGCGCCGTGCGTCACATCGCCGCGGACCCACGGCACCTCGAATTCCGGATCATACGGTTGCGGCGCAATGGTCGGCCGTGGCAACCCAGGGAGGTGGGAACATTACGAAGCAGTCTCTATCAGGCCGCTTGCACGCTTGCTGAGAGATCTCGTACGGAGGTGCGCGGCATGGTCTTCGAGTTGGGTCAGAATGGAGTCTATGTTGGAACGCAGAGGCCCAGCGGGATCCAGGTCATCAACGCGCAGAGGAGGTAGAACATTGCAGAAAGTGTGCATGAGTAGTCTGGTCATTGAGCCCGTAGGATGGACCCAAGTACTGCCGAAGAGGGATCGCACATGTGTTGCTACTTCGATATGTGCACGAGTCATGCATGGTGCAAACGAACCTCATCTCGTCCGTTGCGTGAGAATGGCCAATGTGCCAAACGACCACTCACACTGATGGCTACCCAAAGCATCACCATGAGCTGCAAGCGGCCCGTGACATTCCTCCAACACTTCCTCGCCCTTCCGCCCGCCATCCGCCATCGCACCTTCTCCATCCTCAACCGCCCACCACCCAACTACCCAGGCCATGTCCCCCTCACCCTCATCGAGCGCGGCGCCCTCGCCGTGGGCTCCGCCTTCGGTTCTCTCCGCGACCCGCACCGCCATGACCTGATCGCCTCCCTGGGCGAAGCGACCGCGAAGCCCTACTTCATCTCCCGGCTCCGGCAGGCTATGCTCGCCTCCCCCACCGGCCGGCGCATCTTACGGGACCGGCCGCGCATCACGAGCAAGACCATGAGTCTCGAGAAGCTCCGCCAGCTGCCTGAGAACACAGTCGGGAGGGCATACGCAGCGTGGCTGGATCGAGAAGGCGTGACGCCCGACACACGGGACCAAGTCCGGTACATCGACGACGCGGAGGAAGCCTACGTCATGCAGCGGTACCGCGAGACGCACGACTTCACGCACGCCATCACGGGCCTCCCCGTCATCATCGAGGGCGAGCTGGCGGTGAAAGCGTTCGAATTCGCCAACACGGTCTTACCCATGACGGCACTGTCACTCGTCGCTATCGTGCGACTGAAGCCCGCGGAGCGCAAGCGCTTCTTCAAGACGTACTTGCCGTGGGCGGTGAGCAACGGGTTGAAGGCCGAAGAAGTCATCAATGTCTACTGGGAGGAGGAGCTGGAGACGGATGTCGATGAGCTGCGGCGGCGGCTGGGGATTGAGATCCCGCCGGATCTGAGGGAGATCCGGAGGAAGTTGCGGGATGACAGGAAGGCGGAGAAGGCGGCCCGGGAGGCGAGGGAGAGGCTGGGCGCTACGACGGGCGTGTGATGGGCTGGAGTGTGCGCTTGCGCAGCAGCTGGAGTGTTTGAGCTCACTCCGATCGGACTATGCGCCAGCAATGCATCGACGATCGCCCTTGTTGGCTCGTACTCGCCTATGCAAGGCCATTATCAAGCGCAAGATGTGTCTTTCCTTCGTTCACTAATCACCATGCTTGGGTGCGCTCGTCTCCAAGCTACTATGCACATCTATCGCACCCATCTAGCCTATTGTTACAGCCTTCTAGTGCCGTTCAGTCCCCTTCTCCTGGACGCTCATTCGAGAATCCCGCGAAAGGTTCAGCTGAACGAGTGCTGACTCGGCCTCGTCTCGGCGGCGCGGTTACCGTCCCCGCCAAGCCCGCCAAAGGCAGTTCCATCGGCGCCGGGACAGTGCAGGGGGAGTCGGGCAAGTGTACAGATCGTTCCATAGCAGATCGGACGAGCCTCTCCCAATGCGTTGTAGCTACAGAGCGACGGCCAATGTCTCATCCGGTCAGCAGCACCAAGAGCAAACCAGCCATGATCAACGCCCAGCCAGGAGTGCATCTATCCCTGATGCCAAAACTCGTAGTAGTCGCAGCACCCGCTCCTGCCGCGTCGCCAGCCGGCAACGCGCCAGTGATCTCCGGACCCAGCGTCGACAAAGCCAGACCGCCCGGAGTCGGGTGCGCAGGGACCAGCGTCAAGGTCGTGCCCGCTATATTGACACCACCGGGAATGGCTGACACGGTCTGCCCGTCGATGACCATAGCGGGACCGCCGACCGAGACCTCGACACCGTCGACGAAAGCGTCTCGGCCGGACGGATCTTCGACGATGGTGAACACGTCACCTCGGACCGTCGCTGTCGTGACGACTTCGCTTCCGATGGCTGGGTTCGTGATGACACTTTCACCGATCAGGACGCCGCCTAGTATGGCGGAGACCATCTTTCCACCGACCAGTCTTGCAGGACCTCCGACGGAGAGCGTGACGGCGTCGACTACCACTGTTCTACCAGCTGGGTCGTCGGAGATGGTATATCGCTTGCCAACAACGAGGACTGTCGTTATGAAGGCACCCGCATCCGATGTCAGGGTCGGCAGATTGATCGTCCGAGTCCCGTCGATGATGAGCTGTGTCCCTAGCTCGCGGAAGACATGTCCGGAGAGGGTCAGTGCTGCACCGCCAGGGACAAGTGCATGGCCGTCGATGTTCAGCGGTAGGCCCGGCGTCGCCGTGATACTGAGAGAAGGGTCCACAGAGATTGTAGTCGCAACACCGGCGCTCACCAGTGGCAGGTCAATCGTCCGAGTGCCGTCGATGACGAGCCGCGTGCCTTGCTCGCTGAAGACATGGTCCGATACCGTTATGGCGGCGCCGCCGGGTACAAGTGTGTGGCCATCAATCAGCAAGGGTAGGCCTGGCGTTGCCGTGATACTGAGGGAAGTATCCACGGAGATCGTACTCGGAGAGCCCCCGGATCCGGTGGGCAAGTCAACGGTTCGGGTGCCATCGACGATGAGCTGCGTGCCGGACTGCGCGAAGGTATGGCCAGACACTGTGATTGCAGGACCGCCGGCCGCGACTGTCTGTCCGGCGATCACAATTGCATCGCCGGGCGCTGCAGTAATAGTAAAGGCAGGATCGATCGAGATTGCGGTTTCTCCGCCACTGCTCTCGTCATATATACGGCCGGAAGCTGTGTTGCCAGAAGGGTCCGACGAGGGAGTCTCCACGGGTCCGATGACAAAGTCCTTGCCACCAAGCACCGCGGTGATGGTGCCTGCGGATGCAAATACAGTGCTCCCAGCGATCACAGCATAGCCGTTGCCGACCGAGACTGACTCACCATTCAGGACCGCAGTCCCGCCTGGCTGCAGGATCTGTCCATCGATCACCAAGCCAGCTGCGGAAGGCGATGGCGGGTCAGGAGCCTGACCAGCTGCTCCTGGCTCCAGGGTGAAAGCCTCTCCAGCGACCGTAGCTACACTTGGACCGGGTGGGTTCGCGATCGTGCTGCCGGCAATGACAACAAAGCTGCTACCGACCGAGACGTCCTGGCCATTCAAGGTGGTGCTTATGCCCGGGAGCAAGGTGGCTCCGTTGACAGCCACACCGGTCGGTGCAGAACCTACCGCAGGGCCAAGAGTGAACGTCTGCCCACCCACAACTGCAGTGCTCGGAGTGGCAGGCGCAACGATCGTGCTGCTACCGATGACAATGAGCCCAGTGCCGATCGAGATGGGCTGGTCACCCACACTGGTCGTAGCACCGGGGTGGATCGTCTGGTCGTTGACGACTACATCTCCCGGTGGACCCCCTGACGATCCGGGTTCAGGCCTCGAGGGATTCAACGCGGTTTGCGGACTGGAAGCACCGTCAGTACCGCCACCATTCCCATCTGCACCTCCACCTGCTCCAGCTTGCGAGGCAAAAGTGTTGAGCGCCGACGAGAGGATCTCCCCCGCCGAGTTCACCGGACTCGCACCCTGAGTCGCTGGGGGCTGCAGCGCAGAGAGGATCTGAGAAGCAGGATCCGCGACGCTTGCAGGAGCGCTATTGCCGTCTGCAGGAACCTGAGGGCTGCCATTACCACCGGCACCCGGAGTGGCCTGAGGCGAACTGCCGGGCGTATCTTGAGTAGCGGATGAACCGCCGCTGATTGATGTCGAGGCTGGATCCGGCGACGCAGGATCATTCGGCGCACTCGTACCGCCGGCACCGGGATTCAAGATCTGGCTTTGCGCCGGCGGATCTGTGGGTGCAGAGCCGGCGCCATTGTTGGGAGGACTGGTCGGGTACGATGGCGACGTAGGGTCTACGGGTGCAGTCTGGGCAGAGTCTGAGCCCGCGGAAGTCGCTGCCTTCGTCGGGTCGCCGATTGAGCTCGTGCGTGGTGGCTGAGTGTCAGCGCCCTGGCCTCCTGACGCGGTGGATAGCGCCGGCGAAGTATTCGTCGCCATAGTCTGGCTAGCAGGCCCAGATGCCGGTGTCGCCGCTACAGTATGCGATGCATCCGCGGCAGTGGTCTTCGGCCTAGCAGGCGTGTCGGCCAGCGTGACAGGGGTCAGAGCGTTAGGCGGGTCATAGAGGCCCCGGATGTCCAGGAAGCAAGTCTCCCACGCCGGGTCCAGCGAGTTCAGCAGACTCGTCGGCACGACCAAGATCGGCGCGTAGTCCTGCGTCATCGGGCAAGGCGCGGTGCACACGTCGGGGAACATGACGATATCGGCGCAGTACGGCTGGCTCTGATAGATCTCGTACGGGATGGGCGACGAGGTGAGGTCGGACACATTGAACGCTGCAGTGCCGGAGAGGAGCTGGCAGGCCCAGTCCCAGTCACCCTCGCCCATCTTGGTGGAGTGCACCACCTCGTAGGAGCTGGACAGCTGGCCGGGTTCGATCGGGATGATGGTGGCGCCTTTGGTCGGACCGACGGCGCCACAACCGTCCATTGCGTGGATGGCCGCGAGTGAGATGTACGCGGTGGGGCTTGTGAGCGTCGTGCCTAGCAGAGTCGCAATGACGGGGCCGTCTGTGTTGGGCGTCAAGCCAGGAGGGAAGTAGAGTAGCTGAGCCATGCCACACAGCGTTGTCAGCCGATGGTGCCCTGTCTAAAGTCTCTCAAGCATTGCTCACCTCGACTGTGCCACCCTATGGGTGTGATAATGTCAGCATCTTCTATGCGTCCGCAACGGCTTCGTCAAGTACTCACAGTCACTGCGCACTTTCCGCAGCCGAGATTGCACCCGGGTGCGAGAACCTACCAGGAACAGGTGTCAGACTTGCACGACTCTCACGCCCATAGACATACATACAGAACTAGTCGGCCAGTCCCTCCAGTCCGTCCAGAAGTGCGAGCTGGCATCTTTGGCCACGGACTCGATCATCGACTCGCACGCGGCGCCGGTGACATTGGCCTGCGTGCACGACAGCTCGTAGCCATTGGACTGGGAGAAGATGGCGCCGGACGTGGCAAATTGTTCCCAAGCCTGCTGACAGCCGGAGTAGGACGACGGGAGGCGGCATCGCGGCCGCGGGTTCAGAGGCATTGTGGTGGTGGAGAAGCCCACGGGGGTCAGGTCGAACCAGGGGAACTCGTCCGTCTCTGTGAGAGTCGTGGTTGATGCGTCCCACCAGGTCAATCCAGTCTCCGTAATCGTATTGGTCGTGGTCTTTGTCGTCTGGACCCAGGGTCCCTGGAAAGATCGGATCGTGTTAGCCATGCTCTCCCACATCGGACGTACGCCTTAGATCTTACATTAGCAGCCACCTCGGTCGCGATGGTGGTCCTGGTAAACGTCCCTGAACTAGAATTTACGATCGTAGAGGTCACTGTAAAGTCCATAGTGAGCGTGACATTTACAAGATCATAGCTGGTGCTGACCACGGTCTCCCCGGGCGAGACCATTGCTGCGTCGTCCACGGAAGCAGTGTACCAGTAGTCTGTCCATGATGTCCAGCAAGCGTCGGCGTTTGTCTCATTCGTAGCGTTGCTTGATTGCCATGATCTAGTGTAGCCTGTGCCTGTGACTGCTGTGATGCCGTAGAGACTCGTCCCGTTCGCTGGCCTGAAGTGAAAGCCCGATGACGGGTAGCCGGCAGGGGCTTTCGTAACAGCAGCGCCTAACGCTTGGGTGTTGTTGGCCCGTTCGCTGCTGTTCGCTGAGGCGAGGAAATGTGACGGCGCATATGTGGCAGATCCTGTGCCAACGGCGACGCTGCCGTTGACTGCAATGCTGCGAGTCGGCACGCTGCTGTCGACTGACGAACTTGGAGCGTGATGAGAACCAAGCGACGTAAGACTTCCATAATCGCTGGTGCTGCTGGATGGGCGACCATCCGCTGTCGCGTTGGGCGGGATCGCACTGCTGTCCGTCAAGAAGCTCGTCGTCGACGAGTTGCTGCTGGCGATCAGACTGCTGCTGGGCCCCGTGCTGCTGACCGAATTGGTGCCGCTCGAATTACCAACGGTTGAGACATCGCTGTTCGAGGCGCTCCCAGTCCATGTGCTGCCGATGAGGGTGCTACTTGAATAGGCCTCGCTCGTGGAGCGGACATCGGTCGAAAGCGTTGTAGGCTGAAGCGAACTACCGGTCGAACTGCTGCTCCTGGTACTGGGTGTCGAGGATGTCAATCCAATTCCAGAAGCGACATAGTCGCCGGCCCCATATGTCGACGTCGATGACGATGTCGATGTCGATGTCGATGTCGATGTTGACGCCGTGCTCTTGATTGCAGACAGACTCGGCGACCTGTAGCTCGTCGACGTGCCGTTACTCCACGAACTCGATGCCGCGCAGACACACGTTGCGCCGAGGAACGTAGCGAGCGTGATCGAAGACAACGCCATAGCGAGATGGAAAGCAACAGCAATGAGAGTGGAGGACGAAGGAACGCGAAGGAGTAAGAAAACGGATTGTCACCACCACACTCACCCGTGCAGCCCTGCCGGCCATCATGGCTCGAAGCGTCTGGCCATTGAGCGATGTTCAAGAGCCTAGCGCATGCGGCTGACTACACGTATCCATGTCCGACTATCGATCATCAGCTGGGCTGGACGCCGTCGCGAAGTGCCAGGGCGGACGCATAGTTCGGGACAGCCGTTGGGATACACCAGCCTCATCTGGCGGCTCAGGTCGGGTAACTGCGTGCACGGCAGAGGCGCGACGGGCGCAGTAGCCTCTAGTTCTGGCTAGGTCAATGCATCTGGCTGCACAGTCCGACGACTAATCTTGAACAGGGCACTGGTAATGAGAGCAGCGCACTTCTTGGTCATCAGTGTATATATATGGTCTTCAGTGCGCTAGCGAGTGGCGGATTGATTCTTGGCAGTCGGATGATCCTGAGGGACGACATATGAGGACGTCTCTGCGAAGAGTGAGCTGGGGACTGCCTATCGCGCAGCAGGCGTCAAGATACTTGTACGTGGTCGGTGGTGAGACAGCAATGATGAAGGATTCAGGCACGCAACGGCTGAACGTGGAGGGACCCGGATCCTCGAGTGTCACTGCCGATTGGCACGGGCGAGCCCGCCGCTAATTGCTGACAGCTGCCGCATCGTCGTGCTCTCCGATTCGCAGGCATCTCACGAGAGCTCGTCCAAAGGCACCGCGCCAGCATCGCGACCTCGCCGTGTCGCGGAGACATACGGTTTCGTGCGCTCCAGCTAGCTGCGGGACCCACCCAGCCAATGGGGCAAGTACTGGAATGGAACGACGGCTTTCTTGACAAGATGCGGGATTCTATACACTGCGCACCCAATATTTGACTAGCCCGTATCGCCAAACTCCCGAGGGTACTCTAGCAACCCCCTCACTTGGCCAGCGGCACCTCATCACTGACCTCCCGCTGCGTCAAAACCGCCTTGCCCAACACCGTCTGCATGATCGCATAGTTCACCACGCAACTGACCCCAATCTCCTCTCCTCTGCGCACGATATACCCATTGATATACTCAATCTCCGTCTGCCTCCCCGCGCGCACATCCGCTAGCATGGAGGAGATATTGTCGCGCGTCTGATCCGCGACCTTCACCACCAGCATCTCCAGGCGCTCGGGGGAGAAGCGCGTGTTGATGTTCGGGATGCTCTGCAGCTCGGGCAGGGAGCGGAAGACCAGCGACGTCTCCGCCAGCAGGAGGCGGAGGGTGCGCGTCAGCGCGAAGTTGTAGAGGAGGGTGCCGTTGCGGGCGTCCAGGAGCGAGGTCAGGGGGTTCAGGACGGAGTTGACGGCGAGCTTCTCCAGTTGCTGCTGCAGGAGCTCGGTGGGGGTGAAGCCCACGGCGCAGAGCACGGGTGTGCGGGTGAGCGTGCGCAGGAGGTACCGCGCTGTCGGCGCCCAGATGTCCTTCTCGCTTGCATCATCCGCGCCGTCTTCATTGACCAGTGGTTTCCTTGGCAGCACGCCCAATGCGATCGTGCCGTGACCGGCATGCACGGCAAAAAAAGGATCGCGCTTGGCGACTTCGGGTGGGACGTTCACTCCGTGCGTGAGGATGCCCTGAACATAGCTTGGCCGGGTCTCTTCGTTGGGAAAGACCTTCTCGTTCACCTCGTCGATGGTGCCCATCCCGTTCTGCAGGAAGCAGATGGTGCTGGCGCGGGAGAGGCGATGGCGCAGCGGCAGGAGCGCTGCCACGGTATAGGCCGCCTTGGTCGTGAGGATGAGATTGTGGATGGGCTCCGTGGAGAAGGCGTAATCGCCCTTGCCAGTCGTTTGATAGAAGTGCCGGAACGGGGTACTCGGCTGCGCTTGTCCCTCGTCTGTCCCATCCCGGGACGAACGCCGCGGCGAAGCTGCCCGTTCCTTACTGCCTTGAGCTTGCGTCTTCATCGACTCGGCCACGTCGTGCGGCCGCATTGTATCGCCCGCGACGTCGTACAGGTCCGGTGTCTGGGCTTGCATTTCCACGCCATGCCGCCTTCTCACCTGCGGCGCCAGCTCCACGTCAAACCCACCCCGACCGATCTTGAAATCCCCATCCTGGATTGTGATCTCCTGCTTGCCCTTCTCCCACGCGTGCAGTAGGCCGATCTTGTGCAGGATCAGGGTCACCGGCGGAGGGTCGGCGATGCCGCGCAGGGAATGCGCGATCATCTTGCCGATGCTGCCCGTGCCCAGGATGTGGATGCGGCGCGGGATGTCGCTCTGCGCGGAGTACTGCCGGTCGACGGCCGAGAGGGAGCTGCGCATGCGCGCCGTGTCGCCCTCGCTCTCGTCGCCGCCGCGGTCTGCAACCGGTGTATCCGCGTTGGAAGGCGCGCGCGGCACGCCATCGTCCATCGACGCCTTCGCCTCCATGTTGCCGTCCCGCTGGCGATTCCACCACGAGTACTGCACGCGCTGCACGGTAGCGACGGCCGCCCGGCCCGCTTTCTGGTCACCGGGCAAGCATAGTCCCCTCGTGCAGGAGATTGTCCTCGGTAGACCGCGGGGTGTGAGAGGCAGGATGGTGAGATTACCACGGCCACGCCATGGCATGTAGAGACGCTCAGCACGGGGACCCTGGCATGTGACTGAGGTCTATGTAGGGGCAGCAGTGGCGTGAGCACCCGCACGCGGAAATGTATGCTCGTCATCGCTGTGCAGGAGCGTTCGGGGGTGAACTCCGCAGGGCTCGTCGCCACTTCACTTGGATGTTCGGCATTGAGGACTACAATTCGACTCCCGAATATATACAATCAAAGCCCCAACAGCGGCATGGCGAGGCCACTCATCGAGATGGCTTCTCGGCCAGCGCTCGGAAAGACAGTAAAAAGTTCCTCACTCTCACCCTTTGCCCATTGTGCGCCATCGAACATCCGTTAGCGACATCATTATCAACTGCTGTGCGTGTAGCAACGAGATGACTCGCTCCATGCCAACAACAACGGAGTGCCACGTCTAGCGACCAAAAAAGAAGCAAGCGACGCCAACGCCCGTGCCTTTTCCAACAGATCTGCTATGGTACTAGTCTTTGACACGTTGCATCGGTGCCTTTGAGTGAGTCTTTCACCTAATAAGCGAGCAATTGAGCAAGTGAACGCGTGCTGTAGTGCACCGAGTCAGCAGGATCGTCCTCGGGACCCTCGGCCCTGCCCATGATCCCAGTTTTGATGCGACGACACTCGGCGGACTCCTCTCCCGTCGTTAAGGCGAGAGAGCAGTCTGGCAGGCGTACCTGGTCGCCTGACGCAGATCCCATTCAAGACACAGACCCCCCGTCCACTTCGGGGTTGCCGCGCAGCAACCTTCGCGCACAGCTCTCTCATCCCCGGTCGCTCGCCTCAAGGCGCATGGCACGCCGCGAGACACTGCTAGGCCGCCGCTGCAGCTGCGCGCCTATGTATACCCAAGTATGCCCTTTCTCCCGTAGCTCCCGCAGCTTCCGCAGATCCGCGGGAGTGAACGGCCTCCGGACCACAGTTTCCTTTAAACCCATGGACTTGGCAGCTCTACACAAAGCACTAGCGTTACGCTGCAATCGTGCCGCGATGGCCTTGTAGGTGAGGCCACTGGTGCGCAATCGGTACAAAGTCTGGAGCTCTTGCGACGTGTAACGCGGATCTGGGATCCGCGAAGGCACATTCTCCGCAACGATGGCCCTTCTCACGTCGCCAAGGGTCACTTGCAGCCGCCCCGCTATATCTTTCTTCGTGAGGCCTTCGCCTCTCATGCGGATCAGCTCGCTGGTGTCCTGGGCAGTCCAGGGCCTCCGCTGTCGTCCAATGCTTGCTAGGGTGGGGTATTCGTACGTGGCCTCGAGGACGGCCAAGGGCGTGCGGTGCAACACAGGCGCGATTTGCTTCATGGTTTGGCCTTCTGCACGCAGCCGATGAAGTTCCCGTAGGTCACTCTGGCTCCACCTGCGACCCCGGCGGTAGGAGACGCTTTCCGGCTGTGTAGAGAGCTTGGAGTGCAGAGCTTCGACTTCGCCCCCTACAGACCTTGGAAGCCCTGCATCCAACCTTGGGAGTGTTGGCTGCAAGCCTAGTCTGAATATGGATTCCGGCCCGGCCTTGGTCGCGGACTCACCCACTGGTGCTCGAAGCGCGGCGTGATCCGAGTCGTCGAGCGACTCGTCCTGGATCTTGATTGGTCCCGTGCCATGACCTTCAGCTTGAGGTGCAACTTGCGGAGCTCCATGTTCAACCTCAAGCAGCTCTTCATGCGGCACCAGCCCATAGCGCCGCGCCGCCTGCAGCACGCTATTGACCGTCCGCAGCATGCGGTCGCCGACATCCTCCCACGTGACGCCGTCTAAGCGCAGTTCCCGCACGATCTGCAAGTCCTCGGCGGTCCAGTGCGAGGACGCGATCTTCCGCGTCTGCCCATAATACGTCCAGGCCCTCCTGACACGGCTAGGACTCTGCTGCAAGTGGGCACCGATAGTCTCCCACGTGTCGCCTTTGTCCCGCAGCGCCCGCAGGATCTCAATGTCCTGCTGGGTGAACGGCGGAGGCTTGGAACGACGAGGAAGAGCGTAGCGCGCTGCAGCGCTCTCAACACTGCTCACTGACCGCTTCATTTGTAGGCTTATTGTCGGCCAGGACTTACCTTGTGTCCGCAGCTCCCTAATGTCCTCTAAGTCCCGCTTATTGAAAGGCTTGCAGGGCGGTTTCTGTTGGAGTCCACACCGCATGGCTGCCTCTCGCACGCTCCCTTCTGATCTCTGGAGACGGGCCGCTATCTCACTTGCCACGATCCCCTCAGTCTTCAAGCGCGCAAGCTCGTCGATCTCTTCGATGGTCCACGCCTGACCTAGTCGTGTGGGTCTCACTGTGTAGGACGTTGGTACGCTGTACATGAAGCGGTTCAATGCGTGACCGACGCTGGATTGCGAGCGTCGCAGTCGGATGGCTATGCTCCTCGCGGAACAGCAATCCGCACGCAGCCGGCGGAGCTCCAATACCTCCTCATCGGTCCACGGTCGCTTCTTGGGCATTGTGGTGATCAAAGGGAGTGCTTCGTCGTTGCCGCCTTCTGTGGAGATCGGTGGCGCTGCCGCCGGTGAGCTTGATCCCGGAGGTGTTGTGCGTATGCTCAATTCTGTGCTTAGCACCGGCCTGAGCTCCTGAACGCTTGCCGGCCCTGCTGTTCGGTGAAGCGCGACGTCGCTTGTGTCTTCGGGGGATGCATCTCCAGATCCGATGAGATCCGCGCCAGCGTAGTCGGACCGCTCCGCGCGTGCACCTTTGGAGACTTCAGCCAGTCCGCCGGCAGGAGAGCCGTCCGGAACGCTCGCGTCAGGAGCCGCCTTCAGAACAGTGCTTTTCGAATCCTGCACTTCCACCACAGGGTGGCCTGGTTGCTGTGCGTGGTCAGGGCCCGGGCCGCAGATGGCACACTTGGCAAGCTTGAGCGGCGCCTTGAGCTTGAGGGGCCGGGCCTGAGTACGGGCGGTGTTCTTCTTGGTCGCTGCAAGCTGCCGTTGATCGCCTTCAGCTTTGGCAGCATGGTCTTGCGCTGTGTGTTCGTCCATGTGGTCGGCGGGGAAGAAGCGACCACACTGGGTGCACGTCGCTTCTCCCGGCCGTATGCCGGGCGCATGTTCGATTCCAGAAGCTTGCGGCAGAGAGAGCCCGCTTCGCAAAGACACCGTGTGGATAGAGACGCCAGGAAGGCGTGACCTGCTGCCATGGAGGCCAGTGCATCTCGCCTTGGTGGTCGCCGCTGCGCGCGCGCCGGAGGCTGCGAATCGCACGCGCAAGCTATGGAGCGGGATCATCATTGGACCATATATGTATACTCGGAGGGCCGACGGGCAGAGGCATACTCCGAGTGTGTCTCTCGGGATGCTGGGCTACCAGGAGCGCAGACGAAGTGGCGTCAAGACCTCGGGAGACTGCCACAGCCACCAAGCCGATACGTCGACCGCCGGAGGGACGTGGCGCGCGAGGGCGAGCAGGGGCGTGGGCCTGTCAGTCGCAGGTCGGGTTTGGGGCCTGACGCACGATGGAGGTGCGACAGGCAGGGAGGCATGGGGTGGAGGTGGTGCTGCACGGATGCCTTAGGGTGGGCGAGACGCATGTGCCCGAGGCTGCCACGCCGCGTCCTCCCAGCATCACCGAGACTCCGAGAGCTTCTCTACTTGTGCCTGTCTGCAGTTGGTCCAGCTCACGGCACGCCAACCTCACGATGGCGGAGATAGTCAAAGCCGACCGGGACTACACCAAGGAAGTCGACGCCGCGATCCCGCCCGCCGAGCAGCTCGCCGCCGATGGCAAGACGCAGGAGAGCATCGAGCGGCTGCTCGCCCTGGAGAAGCAGACGCGGCAGTCGAGCGACCTCCCCAGCACGTCCCGCCTGATCGTGGCGATCGTGACGATATGCAAGAACGGCGGCGATTGGCCGTTGCTGAACGAGCAGGTGCTGCTGCTGAGCAAGAAGCACGGGCAGCTCAAGCAGGCCGTCACCAAGATGGTCCAGGTGGTGATGGCCTTTCTGGGTGACGCGCCCAGCACCGAGACGAAGCTGAGCGCGATCGAGACGTTACGGACGGTGACGGAGGGCAAGGTACGGTCGGTGGCGGGGCTCCGGGCATTTGAGGCGGCACAGGCTAAAGTTGCATCAGATCTTCGTCGAGGTCGAGCGAGCACGGGTGACACGGATACTCTCGGACATCAAGAAGCAGCAAGGAGACATCGCCGCGGCCACAGACATCCTCTGCGAACTGCAGGTCGAGACCTTCGGATCCATGTCCCGGCGCGAGAAGACGGAATTCATCCTCGAGCAAGTTGCGCTGTGCATAGAGAAGGGCGACTGGACGCAAGCAGGCATCCTCGGCCGCAAGATCAGCACCCGCTACTTCAACCGCCGGCCAAAACGTACCCCCGAAGAGGTTGAGAAGCGGAAGAAGGAGAGGGAGGAGAAGGCGCGCAAAGATGGCGACACCGCAGTCGGCGAAGACACCTCCGCCCCGGACCCCGAGGAAGACGATGTCACAGACCTCAAACTCCGGTACTACGAGCAGCAGATCACCCTCGCCAAGCACGACGACAAGTACCTCGAAGCTTGCAAACACTACCGCCAAGTCCTCGATACCGAGGCCGTGGAGCTCAATCCGGAACACCTGCAAGCCAGCCTCCAGCGCGTCATCTACTTCATCCTCCTCGCGCCCTACGACAACGAGCAGAACGACCTGTTGCACCGCATTGCACAGGACACGCGATTCGCCACATCCTGCCCGACGGAAAGCCAGCTTCTCAAGCTCTTCACCGTCCCGGAGCTAATGCGCTGGCCCTCCATCGAATCGAACTTCGGGACCCACCTCACCTCCACCGACATCTTCTCCTCCCAAGAGAGCAAGGCCGACCCCAAGGCCGCCCAGCGCTGGGCCGACTTCCGCCGCCGCGTCATCGAGCACAACGTCCGCGTAGTCGCCAAGTACTACACGCGCATCACCTTCTCGCGCCTGACCTCCCTCCTCGACCTCCCGGCTGCCGAGACGGAGAAGTACATCTCGGACCTGGTGGTCAGCAAGACCATCTACGCGCGCATCGATCGCCCCACGGGCGTGGTGACGTTTGAGAAGAAGCGGGATGCGGACGAGGTGCTGAACGAGTGGAGTGGGAATATGAAGAGCTTGTTGGGCTTGCTGGAGCGGATTGATCACTTGATCACGAAGGAGGAGATGATGGCGCGGATCCAGCCGGTGGACAAGAAGGCGACCGTGAAGGCGCACTGAGGCGATTCGTGTCAGGACGCTGGCCTGCTGTCGGTTTAGGACACGAGATCTGCAAGCGGTTGCAGTAGCAAGGTGCTGGTAGCGGCACACGAAAAGTGGCCGGGCCGTGGGCATGGCATGTAGCATTAGATGAGTATGGCAGTGTACCATAGATGCTTGTGGCATCACCTATCGTTCACCAGCCGCGCTTCGGCGATCTTATGTCAGACCGCTCGTGGGCATACAGGTACTGCTGCATTCGATGAGTCAGCGGTCTGCTCCTCCAATATCAACCTTACATGTAGCTTTCATCGCCTTCTGCTCTGCTGCGATGATACTTGGTACTCCATGCCCACGAGAGCTGCAGCATCACGTAGCGTGCAGTCTGCACCATCGCAACGGACTCGTAGTGCCGTCAAGAGACATACTTCCGACGATGCGCCTATGTCGAGTGGCAATGTGCCACGAACCAGGCTGAAGCTGCCGAGAACGAGGTCCTTGACCCAGCCGGGCAGCACTACAACCACGAATGCAGGGTCGCGAGAGGAGGTACACGAAGACGATCTCTGTCCTGTTTGCCAGCTCCTGCTCCTCGAACCCGTCGTCACCGGATGTCGCCACACGTTGTGCAAGTCATGCATGGCGACATGGGCCGACGTCTCGCTCGCTACACGGATGCCGATCGTCAGCGTCGATGAAGAGCCGGACTACTTAGACCCGGCGGCTGGATTGGAAGCCAATTGCCCCATGTGCCGCACGCCCACGTCCGCTTCACTGGACTCTGACCGCGCCGAGACGCTGCGATCGCAATACCCCGGGACCTACACCCAGCGGCAAACCGAGGAGTCAGCTACCGCAGCCAGCCGCGAGAACATCCAAACGATCACACTGTACATCGGCAACCACCACGAGCTCGTCCCCTCCGCCGACGACAGCGCCAACCGACACCAATGGACCTTCTTCGTCAAGCCCAGCCGCACGGATATAATCGAGGAAGTCCAGATCCTCCTGCACCCGACCTTCCGGCCCTCGCGCATCATCCGCTCCCGGGCGCCGTACGAGATCCGGCGGCTCGGCTGGGGCACTTTCACCATCACCGCCGCCGTCATCCTCCGGGCGGGGTACAGCTGGGTCTCCTCCGACGCTGAGCCGAGTCCAGATGGAGAGGAAGACGGGATGTTGAGGTTGGAATGGACGTTGGACTTTGAGAGGTTTGGGGGCAAGGGGGCGATGGGCAGGTGTAGGTTGAAGGTCAAGAATGATCGGGGTTGGGGTGGTGAGGGGGATGAGGGGAATGAGAGGGAGTGGGTACGGATGGTGAGGCAGTATCAGGCGGATGGGCGGTGGGAGCCGCCGGAGGAAGAGTGATTATCGAAGATGACTTTGTGCTGAATGCTGACTGATGACTACCTATTGCGCACGCTCAATACGCCCTGGATTCTGAAGACTTGCTGCCGCCATGCCTATCCTCCGATTTCCCGCCAATGGCTGTCTTCACTCCTCATCAAGCCTCGTCATCCACAACCACATTGTGCGAGCTTTGCGCTAATTGATCCCCGCTTCGTCCTCCTCACGTACATCGGCTTCAGAGCCCAAACCTTACTGCGCGTCTCCAATCGCCTTCTTCCTGCAGTCACCGCACGCCTTGCTCCGACTCTCCTGGGACGGACCAGCGCCAGCAGCAGTTGGGTGGCAGCTCTTGCCACATGGGGGTGCCCGGCCCTTCGCCGGGATGGGATAGTCCTTGCGCGAAGCGCTGATCACGAAATCGAAGAGCCGGGGGGCCAACCAGCCGATAATCCACATGAAGGCGAGCAGATATGCCGCTTGTAGGAGCGTATTGCCGGAAGCCGCTGCCGCGCTCACGGGCTCGTACGCGCATGCCGGGGTATAGCAGATCGGCCCGCCCTTCGCGGAGGTGTTGAAGCCGCTGCCATCCAGCAAAGATGCAACAAGTGTTGGTGATGGGCTGCTCGGCAAAGTGCTTGGAATCCCGTTCGGATAAGTTGATACTGCTGCAGCGTTTGCGCCAGGCACCAGGCACAGGAGGATCAGTAAAACGAGCGCGGCGAGTCCCCATTTTGACAGGAGCGCCATGGAGAGAGGGAGCGCAGTGCAGAGCCAATCACTGATCTTAATGTCGTTCAAGTTCCATTGTCGATGGTGAAATAAGTGTTTGGACATGGCGCTTCCAGGCCCGTGACCTGCAGGCTGCGCTTTGCTGATACAGACAGAGACGACCAAGCGCGTAGAAGGCATGCTGAGGTATACGCCCTGGGGATGCTATCGCAGAAGGAGGACAGTGCTGAAGGGAGCAGGAGTATGCAGGAGACGGCGGCAAACACTCTACGATACAAGCGGAAATGGTCAGAACTAGTGAACAGACCTGTAGTATGACGGGAAGTAGAGGCGAGCAGGATGTTTGTGAAGGTGATGGCGTCGTAGCAGATCCAGTGCTATCTAATGGCCATGTCACACGAACGTAATGTACTGACTGGCCTGCTGGACTCCATCACGCAGAGTGCCAGTCACTGATGACCTGACCAAGCCAGCGGTGCCTTTGCCAGCCGAGCCTCCGCTCATGAGGCCGTCGGGGCAACAGGAGGCGGCGTCACTGTCGTGGTGCCAAGGTGCACCGTCGTTGTCAGGTGGATCGTCGTGGTGCTCGTGGATTCAGGGCTGCAGTCCGTCAGCGCGCTGTCTATCCGGCCCGCAGTGGACTCTCGGACTCACGTAGAAGAAGCAAGCTCAACAGTCAGCGTTTCAAACACCGTCGGCGCCGTCGACACGGACGCCATCGCCTTGGACGTCGTCGTCCACTCCGTCTGATACTCCGTCTCCATCGTCGTCATCATGCTGAACGTCGTAATCAGCTCCGTCACGTTGGCGACCATGGTCTCCCAGATCATAACGCCCGATGGCCCGTGGATGGTTGTCGAAATGTTGAGAGTGACCGTCGAGGTGGCCATCGAAGTGACCAGGCTCGTATGCCAGACCTGATACTCCGTGATGCACTCCTCGGTGCCGTTCACGAAGGTCTGGCAGACCTTGCGGATGATGTCTGAAGGCGCGGTCGCCGCGGTGAGGTCCTGCCAGGGGGCGATGAAGTAGGTGGTGAGCGTCTGGATGCTTGGTGCTGGGGTGATCAGAGCCGTGGCGTTCGTGGCCGTCCCAGTCGCAAAGACGGAAGTGCCGTTGGAGCTACCATTGGCCGGCGAAGTGGATGTAACGAGCGCGTAGCCGTACCGGCTGGAAAACGTGATCTCTTGCGCACAGTTGGTCACAGGGTAGGTCGTAACTAGCCCACTGAGTGTGGTATCGCAAACCATGGTCGCTGTCTGGCTGTAGATCGTCGTGCAGGTGCCGTTGCCCGGTGGGGTGGATATTGAATAGTTGTGATACGGCGCAGTGCTAGGTTTCAGGGACGGTACCGGGGTGGTGGGCAGGAAAGCGAGCGGCGGCAACTCGCACAGTGTAAATTGCGGCACATAAGAAGTGACCAGTTGGCTTTGCTCTGTGACTGCTATAGGTGACGCGCCGGGCGAAGGCGTGATCATGGTGAGCACTCGGACCGAGGATGATGTTGTTGATGCGCTGGTCGTCTTTGGCGATGCCACGACCGGCGGTCCAACCTGTCGTCGTTGGACCTCGACAGCCTGATGAGCATGCTTGTGCTGTGCGTGTCGTGCTTCTACAATGGAGGCGATCGCAAAAAGCGTGCAGACTGCTTGAATGAAATTCATGGTTCGTAGGCTGTCTCCAGGACGTCCTCCTGTCCAGTCGCTGTTTGGTTAGTAATGGGTGCCTGTCGCTGCCGGTCCGGATACGAGACCGCGACGTCGAATTCGAACATAGGTATCGTCGTCCATTCCTATCGGTAGTGGTCCAAACAACATGGCTGATGTTGCGGGGTGAGGAATGTAGCAGTCCTGCGGCAAGGCGCTCATACATCATCCCTTTCCTTTAGCGTTAGCGCGAGAAATTGATGTCGTATCTTCAATCGCTGTCCATGCTCTCATCACCATCATGGCCACCAGAGCCACTTCCAGCGTACTTTTCGTTGGTCAAGCCTTCTCCACGCCTGCTCAGACGAGCCTGCTCGCGCTCGAGCAAAGCTCTGTTCTCAGCATGGATCGCTTCCATCTTATCGAAGCTGGCGTTCTGAAGTCGTCGCATTGCATCTAGCTGTGCTTTCAGCGCCGCATTCTGCTCCTGCAGTGTCATCTCCAGGCTTTTCGTCGGCTGGTCATCCAGCGCCATGAAGTCCTCAGACTGATCGCCCGAAGCACCGTTGGCGGCCTGTACGGGACCTTGTCCCCACAATGCCAGCTCTTGGAGACCTTCATCCAGTAGACTCTGCGAGAAGAAGGGAGCTGCAAGCGCTTCCTGGAATGCCGACCTCGCACCTCCCTCACCAGCTTCAAGGTTCGTGATCAGCTCGATATTGAGCGTATAATTTCCTGGCACATTGCCATCGCTGCTGTCGAATGCGCCGAACCTCGGCTTCACCACGTTTGGCACACTGATCTTCCGTGCGACGTTGTGAGGAAAGCCGATCACCTGCAGGAAGGCCAAGTTTGTCACTGGTCCAGGCAAAGGATTCTGCAGTACGTCCGCACGCGATCGACCGCTCGCAGCGTCCCACGCCAGTACTGTGCCAGTCTCGTGACCGGAGAGCAGAGTAGAGCTGTCGAAAGAGAGGCTCATACACAGTGCGGCGCCACTCGAGCCTTCTGGCGACTTCCAATGGGAAGAGCTTGGCGGCTGTATGGGTGCTGCCACGCTCCCACCATGCTCAAGTGCAGTCGCTGCAGAGGGCTCGGTCGATGTCGGTGCTGCAGCGTACAGATCAAGCTGCTGCACGCTTCCGTCGTCGTAACCCACGTAGGCTGCTCTGTGTGCCGGCTCCAATGCAACACAGGTAGGCAGCGAAGGCAACAGATATGTCCGTAAGACCGTGAGCGTGTGCAGGTCCCATATCAGGCAGGTCTTGTCCCGCGACGTGGATATGGCCAGATTCCCAAAGCCTGAGCTATATCCGACCGCCAGAGCCGTGATCCCTGCTCGGTGGGAGGTGAACGTCTGCAATGGCGAAAGCGCCTGTGAGCCGACGTTGGCGAAGGATAGGAGGCCTGGTAGCGACCAGACGTGCACCGTAGAGTCTGCTGATGACGAGAGAAGGGTGTTGGAGGTCGGATCGACGGCTAGTGCCGTGACCGCTTGCAGATGAGTTTGCGAGGTGGTCAAGAGTCGTCCAGTACATAGCTCCCAGAGAAAGATGCGGCCCTCGGCCGTGCCTAGGACGAGTACTGCGTCCTCACAGGCCAAGGCGAGACAGGTGATGCGTTCGGTGAAGGGTACGGTCGCCTCCTGGTTGCCCTTCTCTCGGTTGTAGACGTGGACGACTGCCTTGCCTTCCTGGGCAGCGAAGACGTGGTTCTCGCTCACGGCCAAGCAATTCGGTGCTGTGGCGCTTTTCTTGAAGACGGCACGCTGTTGATTCAGCGGTTGGAGCTCGTGGACGAAGATGGCCGCGTCTTTCGCCACACTTGTGCCAGGGGCCTTGTCTGGCACACCTATCGAGGCGATGAACCTCTCCGTCAACATCCCCGCCAATGCTGAGCAGAATCGCCTGTGTGATGCAATTCGACCAGTCGATCGTGAGTTTTCGTCAAGCTGCGGCCGCGTATTGCCGTGCTTGCGGCCGCCCATCCCCGCTCGACTTCAAGACTTTCTTCTCGTCCAGAATTGAGCTCATAGTACAACGATGTCCGACTCCGATGGGGATCATGGCGGTGTGCCGCTCGTCGAAGGCTTTGGGAACTCAGCATCGCCAGAGCCACAACAGACTACGAAGCGAAAGCGCGAGGACGACTCCAAGCTGGAGAGCAAGCGAGCCGCGAAGCGGAAGAAGACGAAGAAGCCCAAGGATGTAGACGACGAGGCGCTGGACGCCGAGCTCGGGGTCAATCACGCGATCGCGCACATGGACAGCCGCCTGCTCGCGGACCACATCGCGCAGCGGACCAAGCGCTTCCAGCCAGACATGAGCATGGTGGAAGCCGAGGATCTACACATCCCCGAGCGAGCCATCATGGACACGACCTCGTGGGACCGATCGCGGGCAACGGATGATCTGGCGAGCTTCGTGGAGAAGTTCGCAGGACCTAGACGCAGCAAGAAGGGCCGCATGCTGGTGAATGCGCCAAAGGAGAAAGGCAGTCCGCACACCCTGATCGTCGCCGGCGCGGGGCTGCGAGCGGCGGACCTGACGAGAGCGCTGCGGAGGTTTCAGACGAAGGAGTCGATGGTGGCGAAGCTGTTTGCTAAGCACATCAAGATCAAAGAAGCGGTGGAGATGGTCGGGAAGTCGAGAATGGGGATCGGCGTGGGCACACCGCAGAGGCTCATCGACCTGCTCGAAGATGGTACGGCTGCTACGCCAACGACGCACGGCGAGATGTACTGACTGCGCGAGTAGGCGTATTGAAGACGACCCACCTCGAACGCATTGTCATTGACGCGTCGCACATCGACCTGAAGAAACGCGGCATACTTGATATGAAGGAGACGCAGGGACCGCTTGTACAGCTACTGTCCCGCCCGAGCTTGAAGGAGAGCTACGGATCCGAGGCTGGCAAGGTCGAGCTTCTGTTCTACTAGCCACAAACGCTCTCTGGCAACTCTCCCTGACCTCTCTCTCCCTGACCTCTCTCTCCCTGACCTGTTCTGCCGGTGAGCATGGACGCTGTAGAGTAAGTGGTACGCTGATCGCCGGTCGCAACGACTGAACAGGTAAGCACGTACGAGAACGCTCCATGTACGCATACTATCATTTTCAATCTATATGCGGCAGTAAATGTCGGCGGGTCTATCGGATGGTGGAGCGTTGTCCGGCATACGGCATTGTCATTGCCTTCGCATCGCGCGCGCCTCAATCTTGTCGAATGGCACGCCCTCATGAGGGCACTATCCCACAGTCCAGTTCTTTCGTCTCTGGCAAGCAAACGGGACGTATCAATCGAGAACCCAGCAGTCTCGCGGTTGCCACCCTGACTCCATGCCGCCGCAAGAAGCAAGCACGACCAACCGCTCTTTCCATCTTCAGCAGCGCCCGCCGCTTAGCTTCCCACGTGTCGCCAGCATGGCGCTGATCCTCACTTCACGTCCCTTCGACAGAGTTTTGCTTGCAACCTTGCAAACAACTCGACGCCGATAACTCAACTTCTCTTCCACCAACGACCAGCATCCTCACACCATTGTCACTCGCTCAACCTCATCCAGACACTCATTCGACCAGAACAATAGCAACAAGCATCTGCCGCAATGGCGCCGCTCATCTCCCTATACTTACTGCTCACCACGCTCGTGGCGACCATCGCCACGCAGGCAAGCCAATCCGTACCTTCCGGTGAGCCACTCCTTCGACATCACAAGCAGGAACAAGTCACTGACTGTCCACAGACTGCACCTCCGCCGCTTGGCTGCAAGCTCTCAGTCAGTCAGGCTGTCTCGGTAGTGTCGACGAAATCGAGTGCATGTGCACGGTTGAGGCCAACTACCTGGTACGCCACACCAGCCACCAAGATGTTGGCGACGTACTGATAGATTTGCAGCTCTTCTACGACGACAACCTCACTTGCATGTTCCAAGACGAGTTCACGGGCCTCAGCAGTGAGATGGAGTGCATCGGCTACCGTCACCGCGTTCGCGATGCTGCCACCACCGGTCCAGCGCCCGCAAGCGTAGCCTCAATCGACTTGCCCGTGCCGACCACCTTCGCGACGCGCGTGAAGCGTGCTCCGGTCGCTCAGATCGCCGCCTTGACGCCGTACCAGACCATCCCGCCTTCGCGGGGCAAGAAGCAGCCCACCACGCCGTGGTCGAGCAACTCGTACGCTCACACGATCTGGTACTGCGGAGTCCCCGGTGCCGCCTGCAACGAGGCCGCAGTGGGTTCTGACACGCAGCCGGAGGCGTTCAACCACGGCAAGCCCGACCATGATAGCATCCCCGGCCCGCTGAACTCGACGTACTCCGTGCCGCCGCACCACTCGACCGCCGCCGGCGTGTTCCCGCCCACGGAGAAGCGCCAGGACTTGTCGAACCTGCTGAGCGCGCTCTACGCCATCGCTGCGGCCCAGCAGACCACCAGCCGCGTCGACTTTCCCTACGGGCAGAGCCTAGCTCAGCCCCCGCCGCCTCCTGCCATGAAGCGAGGCATGCCCATTACTACCGAATCGCCAGTACCTATGACGACCACTGCTACCAGCGATGTTGACTGTAGCACCAGCAGCGCGCAGGCTCATCGTCACATACCAACCCCGATTCCTGACATTGGCATCTGTGAGAAGGGCATCCAATGCGCGGATGGAGAGTGAACTGTGAAGCGTTGTACGGATTGGTTAAATGCGCTGCGGCTCGCAAGTTTGCACGACAGCACCCACGAGAGATCGGACGCTTGGGAGAGCTGAGATGAGTAATACTGAGCATGGATATGCATGGTTGTTGAGTGTCCATGGGCCCGAGCGGCACCTTAATTATACGAAAGTGTGTAAGGGTTGAAATGGTATTGCTCATGCCTCACAACATCGTACACGTATCCTACACGGCCTTGCCTGACCACCGATCATCGTCCAGTCTGTCTTCACGCACACCGCCCTCATCCAACCCCTTCTCCTCAGCCATCATGACCCTCCGCAAAGTCACGCTTAGCGCTTCGAACCCTATAATTCCCCTTCTTCCAGCGCGCGCCGCCCGTGACGAACTCGAGCGCCCCCTCATACCCATTATCGAAGTTCCAGCGGAACAACCCGCTCACGTGGATCAGGAACTGCGCCAGCCCGCCGATCAAGTTGTGCTCGCTGTACGAGCCCAGATCGAGCTGGGGATCCAGGTACATCTTCTTGAGCGCGCGGTGGATCGAGCGGCGGGCGCGGCCGACGTTGTGGCTGTCCGGGTCGACGGGGACGCCCTCTTGCTCCCAGGGGAGGAGCGCCGTCATGGTCAGGTCCTTGACGCGCAGCGTGGGCCGCCCGTCCACGCGCTCGTGGCCGAGGGTCAGCGAGAAGCGGGTCCCGTGGGAGATTGTCAGGCTGCGCAGGTGGCGCACGCCGAAGCCCCCGGCGTCCGTGTGCGCGAGGTTGTACAGCCATCGTGATGCAGCCGGTGACCCTTCGTGGATGTCGTCCTCGCCGAGCTCGAAGTGGAAGCTGCTGCTCATGAAGTGCATCTGCTCTGCCTCCGCTCTGATGCGTGGATCTGCGGCTAGTAGAGGCAGGGAGGCGAGTTGATCGATGCCGTTGACGGGTCGCAAGACGGTACTGTCTTTGAGAGCGTGGTCGTAGATGATGTTGCGGAGCTCGGCGGGCAGATCGAAGAAGCCAGTGGGCCTTGTATTGAGTTTCTGCATGTCGGGCATCTGGAGGTTCGACATACTGGTTCTGCTGGACGAGGGGTTGGGTTCGACGGTGGACACACTGTTGTGCGTGGATAAGTTCAAACAAGGCTGGCCTGCAGCGTAGTATGCGTGTATGAATGATATCCACAAGTGCGTGTCTGCTGATAGCCGGCTGTGCTTATGTGTCTCGGGAAACCTAGTCACTGAGACCTTGGAACAACACATCTGAAGGCCCAGTGAAGGCTTTGTCCCCGGACGTTCGAAATGTAGCAAATCCACACTACGCATTGTGGCGGTCAGTCTGCTGGAAGACCAAGATATTTCCGTTGGCGATGGCCGACAAAGACGAGGAGCACTGTGTAGAGGAAGTTAGACAAGGAGGGCACTCCTATCCGGCGGAGTGTGAAGGATGACGGCACGAAGATGAGCGACTCCGGCGTATCGCACCATAGAAGCCAGAAGGGGAGGCTAGCGAAGGCACGTAATCTCCTCACCAGCAGCGTCCAGGGCGTCAGCAATGCGGCTGAGATTCGGGATGAAGTCGATGTAGTGCTCTCAACTGACAGCCGACAATGGCTTGAGCTATGAACCAGCACATTAGCAGCGAACCTGAGCGCTCATGTTCCTGCAGGACGATGGGTACACGTGTTGCAAAAGGGGTATCCGCTGTATCCTAGGAACGCCACGCTAATCCAAAGTGCGATCATCCATCCAGATCTTCATCATTGCGTCGTCAGAATTTCTCCATCAGATTTTTCCTCACAGTCCACATGCGGGCTCGCTTGCCGTAGATGTACATCGCTGCGGAACGTCAGCTTCGTTCTTCACGGACAAGCAGCCGCCACTGCGAAGGAGCACCTACGTATCGTACTCAGAAGACAAGCAACCTGGATCCCACCAATAGCGATGAAGACGTTCTTGCTCCCCTCCGAGTCCAGCCACTTATTGAAGAACAGACTGAACACCAGTCCATGGAAGATGTTCTTGCTGAAGTTCAGCGTGACCAGAGCCTCGCCGGCATACTGCCGATACGAGTCGACGGCAAAGGTGATCGCTGTTGTCGAGCCGAGGGAGCAGCCGAAGGAGATGAAGCCAAAGAACACCGTCGGCACGATCCAGGCGTCGTGCTCCTGGGCACTCCAGCCGAACCCCATCAGGCCAATGGCGGTGAAGATGGCGATGGGGATCGCCATGACCAGGCGGAACTCGGGCTCGTAGATACCGCCATTGCGTCTCGCGAGCGCGCGCACGACTATATCCGAGACTTTGCCTGCCACTGCTGTGCCGAGCACGCCGCCAATGAAGGGTGAGATATACACCAGTCCAGCTCCGAGGGGTGTGAAGTTGTACGTCGCGCGGTTCTCGTAGATCGATGCCACGGACTCGGAGAGCACGATGAGCCAGCCAATGGACAACGAGTAGACCAGTGCGCTCCAAAGTATGCTGGGGTAGGCGAAGAGGATGAATGGGCGAAGCGCTACGCGGAACCAGTTGTCGTGCGATAGGCGGCCGGACCACGGCTTAAGCTGCTGGGAGTATGTCTTCTGAGGCGCGGCTACGTAGCGCTGTACATAAGGGTTGGGCGGCTTACCAGGCCCGGTATGCATGTCCGCAGACGTTGACTGCGATACATGGGACATGATCGAGGATGTCTGGGCTTCCAGTGCTGAAGGGTCGGTGTCGTGGGTCCCAAAGTAGTCAACATCGGCACCTTGTGGTCGGTCCACTGCGACTGGCTGTTGACTGTTCTCCTCCTCTGATGTATTTTCGCTTTTGCCGACCTTTTGTGAGTGCTCGCCACCATCGTCTCCGGCCTCGAAGTGAGCGTGTCTCTGCGCGCTGGTCGTCGGAGCGATGTCGTCCTTGTCGTCCGATATCTCCTTGTCCTCCTTAAGCGAGGCCTTACGCCTTGCTCCAGGGCTCAGGTTCCATGACTGCACCTTGAAGAGCTCCGGGAGACTGTGCTTGCGCTTCGTCTGCTTGTGAGGCACCGGGCTTCTATCCCAGAACGTCTCGGGCACGAAGAAGAACAGCAAGCACAGCCCCAGCCCGACCACCATAGCCACAATGTAGAACACCCACCGCCAATGCAGACTCTGGATGATCGCCGCGCTCACGAGCGGGACCAAATTCTTCCCTCCCAAGAGCAAAAGCGTGTAGATGCCCAGTCGGTAAGCTTTCTCATGTAAGAAGTAGATCTCGGCGACTGTCGCCGATGGGAGGCACTCGACGGAGGACACGGCTATGCCCTGGAAGACCCGCGCGGTGACCAGGCTGGCGAAGTTGGGCGAGAACCCGCACCAGAGCGAGGTGAGCACGAAGCAGACCGCTGCAGCCAGGTAGACAGGCCGCTTGCCGAACAAGATCGCCGTCGGCGAGAGCAGGACGGATCCCACGCCCAGGCCCATCATGTACAGGCCAGTCGTGAGAGCAACGCGAGGTACCGAGACGCCGTAGTCGGCCGCGACTTCTTTGAATCCAGCAGCAAGGATCGGTGTGATGCCTCCGCCAATCATGCAGTAGAAGCCCAGGGAGAACAGCGCGAGGTCCCGGCGCCAGGCTTCCCAATTCAGCGGGTCGTTCGCGGAGTCGTCGGGCTGCGGCTCGAGCACGAACTTGCCGTCTGCCGTGCGTTTCTTCTCCGGCACCGGCGCGCGCCATCTTCTCATAGATGAGCTTGACCGGGAGAGGGGGTACGGCGAAGGTAGCGACGACGCCGATGTGCGAGCGGGTGCATTTCGCAGGCCCAGCGGCTCGTTGTACTCGGAGACCTTGGACAGCAGCAGGACGGAGCCGGGCACCTCGTCTGTCTCGGTGTCGTTCAGCATGCCCATCGTCCATCTCAACCGTCTCTTGTCCGCGATCTGGGAGAAGTCCGACGTAGACGTCCTGTTACTCGGCTGCCCCTTGCGCCCGTTCCGAGCACCCAGCGCCCGTTTCCAGTCTATATGCTTCCTCGCTGGCTCCTCATCGACTGTCGTCGCTGCTGGGACCGCCGCAGCCGGGTCACCGCCACCGTCCCGCTCATGTTGGCTGCCAGCCATCTGTCGAGTGCTGTCTTGCGCAGTAATGGGATGTAGGCTCGTCCAGCGAGCTATAGAGGTCTATCGCTGGTCCAGTGTCATATGCGCGTTATTCCGAAGGTGTAGAAGATGCCTGTCGAAGATATATCAGAGGACTCCAGGCGGATCACACGCGCCTGATTTCGGAGGGCGGGTCACGAGCGTGTGCGGCTGTGCCAACGAAAGGAAGCAGATGACAAGACTGAGCCTACCGACATGCCACCGGCCGCAGCAGCCAGGGAATCTGGTCAGCTGCTAAGGTAGCTGTAGCGTGCAAGGTCTTGCAAAGCAATTATATCCAGGTACATGTATGCTCGAGATACCGAAGTTGATGTCCAGTCTTGGCCATCGCTGATTCGGCCCGTTCCACATTTGAACCTATGGATGGGCCACGGACAACAGTAGTGCTGTAGCCATGTGGTGACCTCCACAGGCTCACATCGATCGCACCGAGTTGCACGTTCAGTGAGGACTGGCCCAGACGCAGCGGGCTGCGATGGCATATACCGAAAGCAGGACGCGCCAGACCTGCACGACACACTAAGGCAACATAGCTGCACATCATGCAGCTAGACGAGACTCATCATGTGAGCTTGTGCGAGCTGCGAAGCTCTGAAGCTCGTCAGGTTATATTGGAGGATCGCGGCTATTGCGTAACTGCCAGGCATCGGGCGGTAGCGTGCGTGGCGAGGACGGAGTCGCCCTCCGAATAGGACTAGGAGGTCTACTGACGTGGCCCATGGCGCTTCCTCGACCTCGTCTTACAGCGTATAGATGAAGAAAGGGCTCTTGTCGCCCATCTCCAAGAGCTGCTGGTCGCCATACCGAGCCCGGATGGCATCCTCGCCCTCTTCCTCGATCATCTTCCGCCGTCTCTCGTTCTCCCTCCTGCACGAGAGTCGCAGCACGAAGGCCATGATGATCGCCGCGATGCTGATCCCCAGGCCCGTACCGAAGCCGGCCGGGTACTTAGGCTTCTGCTTGGCGATAAAGATGTTGGACCCGGCAATGCCGCCGAAGTTGCCGACGGAGATGAGCAATGCCATGCCGACGGCGCGCTTGGAGGAGGGTGCCAGGTTGTTGCCTAGTCGACTCATCAGCGAGCGCACTACGCTCCAGACCTCGCGACAAGACTCACCAATCCAAGTCACGATTTGGATGAAGGGGCAGTACAGGCCCGCGGCGACCGGGAACAGGAAACCATAGCTCAGACCGGGTAACCCCGGATGCGGGATCGCCAATTGTCCGATGAAGCCGACCGCCGCAATGGCAAAGCCGGCCATGATGAACGGCGAGCGTTGCTGCACCTTCTCCGACCAGAAGGCGAAGATGAGCACCATCAGCATGGCGAAGACGTAGATCGGGATGGTGAGGAGCTGGGCGTTGGCGGAAGAGTAGCCCAGCTCTTCGATAATGGTTGGCACGGTGGCTGTGAAGCCATATGTGCCAATCGTATTGCCCTACGCGCATGCGTCAGTACATCATCCCATCGCTGAGCAACGGGACCTTGATACCCAGAACATCACCCATGCGCCCCAGATCCGAGGCTCCTTGAAAGCGGCCAGAATGAGCTTCCTATTGATCTTGTCGCTGTTGGTGACGCGGCCGTGGCCGGAGCCAGTCTCCATCGCCAGGCGATTAACAATGATCTCCCTCTCTCGCTCGGTGAGGAAGCTGGCGGTTTCCGGGCTGTCGGGGAGCAGCTTCCAGATAATGAGGGACAGCGCAACGGGAACCAGGCCTTCGAGGATGAAAATCCTATCGAGCGGTCAGTATTGTCGACTGACCTCGCAGACGTCGACACGTACCATTGCCAGCCGCCGAGGCCATTGATGCCCTCCATATGCTCGATGCCGAAAGCCAAGAGTCCCGAGAAGGCTCCGGAAAGCGATGCAGCGGTGTAAAACACGGCCATGCGCTTCTGCACCTCGTAGCGCTTGTACCAAATCGTCAGAAGGTAAGTCGCAGCGGGGAAGAATCCGGACTGATCGCAGAGGTCAATAGGAAGTCTCGAGATCAGATATTCACCAAGCGATGTGGTTGGCGACCTACCTCAGCCACGCCGAGGAAGAAGCGAGCAGCGTACAAGCCATTCCGGTTCGACACGATGCCCATAAGGGTCATCACCACGCCCCAGCAGAACATGAGGATGGCGATCCAGCGGCTGGGCTTCATCATCTTGAGGACGATGTTGGACGGCACCTCGAAGAAGCCGTAGGAGACGAAGAACAGCGTGACGGCCGTGTTGTACTGGAGCCCGGTGAGGCCGAGGTCGGTCGAGAGCCCTGCGATCTTGGCATTGCCGATGTTCGAACGATCTGAGCGGGAGAGAATGAGCCATGTGTTTCGGGACTGGGGCCGGGAAGCTTCGCGACTAACCTATGAAGGCGACGAGGTACAGCAGACTGAGGACTGGGACGAGGCGGTAGTCGATCTTCTTGAGGATGCGCCGCTCCTCTTCAGGCGAGACGTGGACGACCGTGTCCGCATACTCCTTGTCCCCGGTGGCAGGCTCTTCGCCAGAGTAGTCATCGGATGCTGCTTTGTGCCCGTACTCGACCTTGTCGTTCTGATCCAGACTCCCGGCCTTGCTCCCGATGCCTGCCATGGCTGTCAAGGTTATCACTCGAGAAGTCGCGTGAGCGGATACTTCGTAGTCAAAAGGAAAGGAGAGGCCAGGACGCTTTCGATTCGAGGCAAAACCTAGATGCGTCGCACTTCATCATCGCTTCTTATAACCAGCCGATCTGCCGATTCGGTCACAATTGCGGTAGTCGCGGTGTGCGTATCGGTACCGTACGGCAACGCATCATCCTCGGCGACTCATCAAAACGTGCATCGGCGTGGAGTACCGTCGGCCGGGTATCGGCCATGCCCATGTGCGCCCAGCGTGTTTCATGCACGCATTGGATAAGCTGGCGAGCTTTCCATCAATGGGAACGAGGCGTCGTGCGTCGTTGCTCCGGATCGACACTCTGGAGGATTCGAGGGGTGTGGAGACAAGCGGGGACGGGCACGCAGTTGCGGAGGCATTTTAGCGAGTTGTGGGCTGTAGTGCGGCTTATAAGTATGTACATGTACGAAGGTATCTCTGATGCAATGTCAGCGAGGATAAAGTCGAGCAGGCAACTCTGGCGAGTCGCTTGCGGACGCGTTGTGGTTGTGGAAAGTCGCTCCACCTCCCTCGCCATCATCGTGCCTGCGATGTACATCTACGATGTCACGGGACGTAATCGTGAAGCCATGGACGTATCGACAGCTGCGCGCTGATTTTCTCGCATCCAGCTGGTACGTCGGTTGTCTTCCTCCGATTGCTACTCGCGCTTTTGATGAGCGCCTTCAAGACACCATAAGAACCTCCCCGATCCCTGGCACGCCATCAATCATGACGTAGACCACGTACGGCCCCGGGGGCGCAACATTGTTACTCGGCGGTGCCGTAACCGTGATAGTCTGCGCCGCTGCTCCCGCGTCCCAACCCTGCGTCTCCAGAAACAACATCCGATGGCTCATATGGACCGCATGCGTCACGAAGCCTCCATGATGCAGCGCAACCTTGACCTGCCTCGCATTTGGTGGAGCCGTGAATGCAACCGTGAAGGTTGATGAGTCCGCCGGGATGATGGTCTGCGATAGCTGGATCTCCGTCGGTCGGCGACGAGCATTCTCGCCGCTGAGGTATGGCGGGGTGTAGACTTCCACTGTGAACTCAGTGGAGAAGCCCTGCGGATCGACGGCGGGCGCAACGACAGGCATCTGGTCCGGGTTGCTGCCTGCGAGTAGGAGGGTACCATCGAGTAGCAGCAGCGCGATCGAGTGGTACAGTCGCGGGATAGTACTCGAAGCACCAGTCGTCCATCTCTTTCCAAGCGGCGCTTCTGGTTCATAGATGAGCACTTCGAGGGTCGGGTCCGTGGCGAGGTTGAAGCCCTCAGCACCTCTCTGAACTCCGTTGATCCAGAGAACGGTGCCGTCTGGCAGTAGCACGCCTTCTACCATGCCGCGGCCTTCTGGCATGGAGTCCATCTCCCACTGCGCGTTCGTGGCGAGAGGGCTGATGCGGCCGCAGCTTGGCTCGGTTGGCGAGGTGATGTCTTGATACGCTCCGCCACCACAGACGACTATTTCGGGTATCCAATCGTTCGACGGGCTGAGCGGAAGCATGACTGAGCCGCCAGTGTTGGGGTAGGTGCGATAGTCTCCCGGCTGGTGGTGATCAGTGTTGAGTCAGTTGGTATGTATCGAATGGACGAACTC
>JAWDJV010009560.1:0-31120 GCA_033119285.1 Teratosphaeriaceae sp. CCFEE 6253
ACTGACCGGAACACCCGTCGCCGGGATGGTATATCTGGACCGACCCGATCCTGCTGGCTACTTCATCTTCCCGGACCATTCCGTCAGGCACGAGGGAAGGTACAGGCTGGGTTTCAGTCTGTACGAGGAGCTCAAGGACGTGAAGGACGACGACAGTGCCAACGGGGCGGGGCGTGCTGCCTCGCCTGAAGATTCCTGCGTGACCCACCGGCTCGAGGTAAAGTCGGAGCCGTTCCATGTCTTCAGCGCGAAGAAGTTCCCGGGCTTGACCGAAAGCACTTCCCTCAGCCGAATCGTCGCGGATCAAGGGTGCCGCGTCCGTATAAGGCGCGATGTGCGAATGCGTCGACGCGATACCAAGGCAGGCGGCAAGGAGTGGGACGATTATGAGTCCGACACGGCTCAAGCACGCGCGAGGATGTCCGCCACGCCCGATTCCTCGTCTGCATATCCGACCTTGCCCACACCGCATGGCTACGTGGACGCCAATGGCCGTGCGAGGTCCGGGAGCAATGCGAGCCACCACTCCTTGACCCAGCCTCTGTCTCGCCGGACGTCGCTGCAGGAACTCAATCCAGGCTACAGTCAGACATTCGGCTCCGGACCCCACACACCTCAGAGCGGATACGTTCAGTCCTCACCGTATGGACCGTCCCCGAGCCAGCATTATCAGCAGCCCCCTTTCATGCAACAGCCGACGATGCAGCCACCGCGGCCGCAGTACCCGCCGCAGCGGGCCTATCACGCTCCGCCCCCTCTGTCGGCGCCTTCCCTCACTCAGCCGGCTTACTACGGCTACGCGCCGGCTCCGTCCTCGCTGGCCCAACCGCAACACGCCCCACCGCCGTCATACGAGCACGCTGGACGCCTGAGCGGCGACTTCTCTGCACACGTGTTGGTGGACCCTCGCCACTACCCCGCGCAATACACTGCTCCCCCACCACCACCGCAGCACTACCCAGTGCATGCGCCGACCCAAGCAGCTTACCAGCCGCCACCTCAACAATCCAACTACCCAATCCACGCTCCGACCCCAGCAGCTTACCAACCACCTCATCAACAACCCCACTACCCAGCTCAGCACAGCCACCAATCATCCTACAGCTCCCAAGACAGCTTCGCCAACCGCGCCCCCCCGCCCCAGCCGGTGCAGCCCCCCGTGCGCTCCGCCGGCGCACACACGCCCCTCTCCTTCCCCTCCTACAATCGCGGCTCCGCTCTGGCTCTCCCGCAAGTGACCACTGACGTGTGGCCCCGCAAACCGGAGCCCCCGCCAGCCCAGGGCCTGCCGTCGGACGCCTACGCCGCGACCACGGCGTCCGCGTCGACGGCGGCCGACACGCGCAAGCGCCACCATGGGTCCGTCTTCCACGAGCGGGAGCAGTACGGCCCGCTGCGGCAGGGCGCGCGGCCGAGTGAGAGCCACGGCGTCATCGGCGGCGGCGGTGGTGGCGGTGGGTACCCCGGCGGCGAGACGATGGAGGCCGGGGAGGAGCTCGACGGCGGCGGCGGCGGCGGCGAGAATTTCGTCGCGTGGCGCGCGCTGCGGTATCGGCGCGCGGGCGGGGTCACGGTGCATCGCGAGTTGCCGCCGCATAGCGATGATTGAGGGAGGACAGGGGTTGATGGGACCGGGGGGCTTTGGGTGTGGTGCTCCACGGGTTTACTGAGTGGTGAGGCGGGAGAAACCTGGGTCCGTTGAACCGCGCGTTCCCGGCAGTGATTCCGGCGGCACTGGCGGGCGGTGCTGCTGGGATAGCACGGCGTTGTTGGGCATGCGATGGGGGATATCACAGATTGCTCGACAGCTTTGGCGTTCATGCGGGTGGTTTCGGCCGGACTGGGGAGGTCTCGCGGGCGCATCTGAGCGTAATGTACGGGCTCCGGCGGCATGGGCGGATGGGATCTGGGTTTCATTGACGAGACGATACGATTGGATTGTGTTGCGGAGATGTGAAGATGGCTTGTTTTCGTTCCAGCCACCGAGATAGAAGTATGGAAGCACCATAGAACGCGCTCGTGTGCTCCCACATACCTCAATCCACCCGCCTGGCTGAGGTATTGCTTCTGATGAGCAGACCGCGTCATACGCCGAGCACCGAAGGGCCTGATAGAGTTCGCCCAAGCTGAGGTGCCCGCGGAACACCATGCAACGTCCGCAATGTGAGTTTGGGCTGCCAATGCTTGCACCCGGCGGGCCCGTCGTCATTGTCGAGGGTCGAGCTTGGAGGAACGGCGGACTACGTACTAAAGCGGTCCCCTACGCATCGGAAGTCCCCGGACCATCCTCCGTCCCAATCTCACACACCCACTCCGACCATGTCCACCTCCAACCCCGCCCCCGGCGTGGGCGGCACAGCCCAAGACGGCGGCCTGTCGACCGCCGCCACGGTCGCCGACGGCGGACCCGACGCCCAGTCGTCCCAGGACGCCCAATTCCTCCCCGCCGGCGTCAAGTCGTCTGAGAAGCCGTCCGTCTGCCCCGGAAAGGTACCCCCTGCGTGGAGAGAGCTAAAAGTGTTGATTGACTGTGGAGCAGGTACTCCAAGAGCGAGACGAATGCCAAGACGAGTAACGCGGCGCCGGGGGTGGGCGGGACGTCGTGAGTTCCCATCCCGTCGGCTGCTGTGATGTCTGATGCTGACCCACATTCCTGCGCAGGCAAGACGGCGGACTCAGCACCGCGGCCACGGTCGCTGATGGGGGCCCGAGTGCTCAAGAGGACGACCCGGATTACAAGCCGTCGTAGTTTAGACCTGGAGGTACTGCGCTCGTGGTGTTGCTTGCAGTGACGTGTCCTGCATTACACGGCCACCGTTTCTCGTCTTGAGCTTTTGTTGCCCAGTTTCCATGGCTTCCATTTCCATATCAGCGTCCATATCAGTCATTATATCGGTCCGAGCCCGAACATTCCCAGGCGTAAGGTCATTGCGTCGTGTCGTCAGCCTCGTCAGATATCCAGTCGAGCACAGGGACATTCCGTATAAGCACCTGGTGAGCCTTCCCGGACCCATCGACTGCCACGCCGCTCGAGCACGGCCGGACCGTTGCTCCAGAATGCAGGTTCGTGGGAGGAAAGCTGTGCTTGCGGTCGCCACGACCGCGCCCCGTACCTTCCCCATCCTTCGCGACGGCTCAGCCCGGCTTCCGCCCGGGCAGCTTCGGCAGGGTAGGCATCTTGACATCCCGGCCGACCTTCTGCACCTGTGCTACCGCATCGCCGAGCAGGACTCTGACAGCACCTTCCAGCCTCCGGTCGTTCTTGCGGCGCAGGTACAGGATCACCACCCAGAGCAGTGCGGCGTCCGCGACGACGAATTGCACGGCCCACCAGCCGAGCCGCAAGACCCAGCCGACGAAGCTGTGCCGCCGTTGGCGAGCCACGAAGCGCCGCAGCTCCAGCTGCTCGCGCAGAGCGGCGATTTCCGTGGTGAGTTTGATGAGGGAAGACTCGATGCGTTTGCGCCACCGCGCATCCCCTGGAGGTACTGGTTGAGGTCGAGGAACGACTGCATAGCTCGCGTCTTGTGCGCCTTCCCCTGCAATGGCTTCTGGCTCGCCAAGATCACCGGCATCGACGAGAGAGACACGGGCATCGACGAACTCTTCCTGCTCTTCCATGTCCGCTTCCTCCTCTTCAGCCTGCGAGACGGGGCTCAACACTCGCAGCTCCCCGCCACCCCTCCTGCTACCTCGGGCGCTGGGCCCTTCCATAGCCGCAGCCGACGAGCTGATGCCGCCGCCACCGTTCCCGGAACTACTGATGTAGCCACTGCGCTCCAGGTTCTGCAGCGGGCTACTCCGCTCACTGTCACCAGAATGCTGGCTATTGTTCTTCACCTGATCCCACACGAACTCCAGCTCCTCCACGAGGTCACGCGCCTCGTCCGTGCCGGAGGCATACTCGTGCATGGTCTGGATGAGCTTCTCAATGTATCGCCGCTTGGCTTCCGTCCTGCCGAGTCCCTCATTGCTCTTCCACGCATCCCACTTCTCCTGCTCCTTGGACAGGCTGTCGATGGAGAAGCTGGCGTACACTGGCTCGGACGTCGTCGGTCGGTTGGACAGCATAATCACATCGCCCTCCATCGACTGCTTGTAGAGGCCATAGAGCGCGAGCCGGTCGGCGGCCGGCGGCTTGGTGGAGCCCGGGCGGATCTTGTTCACTGTGTTGAGCGCATGGCCAAACACGCGGTCTACGCGTTGTCATCAGATAGAGCGCATGACCAGGGACGCCGATCAGTATGGGTTGACACCTACCCACAGAGTCCGGGCCCATGGCGTCGATGTGTCGTGTGCTTCGCGGCAGTTGTTCTTCAAATGACTCAATCATTTGCTTGCGCCCGCATTCTTGTCAGTCTTGATGACCTGGACTAGGCATGCGACGAGGAGTCGGCGAGTAGTAATAGGAATGGAATGGACACTGCCGATGAAAGAGGAGTGCATAGAGGTCCATCATCGTCATGTCTGTTTCCACAGTCTAGATCGCCGACGGCCTCGGCACATGGCGATCACATGAAGAAGGCTTCCGTCCCAGAGGTCAATTGTCTAGATCTATCGACATTACCTAGGTACAGTAGCCATATTTGCAGCCGGGTATCTCATGCTGCCAAATCAGAGGCGAACGCCTGACGCCGCGCTATGTTTGCTCGGAAGAGCTGACAGTGTATGGCGACTTCCACTCAACCATCCTCCTGCTTCCCCGCATCGATCGCCTCCCGCCACGCACCTCCATACTGCGCCGTGAACCACGTCGCGACCGCGGCCGCGATCAAGAAACCCGCCGAGATGGTGCTGAACCAGCCGACCCCAATCCTTTCAATGACCGGCAGACACGCCGCCGAGCCCGCCGCCGCGAACATGTACCGGATGACATAGTTGCCCGCGACGACCTCCGCGCTGTTCTCCTGCATCACATCCAGGCAGTACGTGTTCAAGCTGGGGAAGCAGAACAGCTGCGCGACGCCCTGCAGAAACATGACGATGACTGGCAGCGGGATCCCCCCGACCTCTTTCTCTATCGACCAGCCATAGACGATCATGCAGGCGGGTAGCACGACTCCCATGGCGACGAGACAGGAGCGCAGTCGATCCTCGGGAACGCGGTGGCCACGCCTCTTGATCCACTTCTTGACCACGTGGTCCGCCCATCTCCCGCCGAAGAAGGTCCCGAGCAAGTAGCCGCAGCCGGGCGCGATGTAGAACAGCCCCGACTGCAAGGGCGAGGTGAGGCCGAAGCGCGGGTTGAGGACATACCGGATGGGCGTCAGCAGGGAGTACATGTTCCACACCAGACTGCTGCTGGCCACGCCGGCGATCAGCAGGTTCGGGTATCGGAACAGGACGATGACCCGCCATGGGTTGATCCAGGACCAGAGCTTGCGCGCTTGTTGTTTGCGGGTGAGGCCCACCAGATCCGCCTTGCGAGCATGGTGGATGGTCTCCGGGATGAGGAAGACGACGGCTAATGACGAGACGCCGGCCAGAGCGGTCTGCAGCCAGAAGATGTCGCGCCACGTGGCGAAGGTGACGATGATGCCACCGATGAACGGCCCAAGCGCAGGCCCAATCAGAGTCCCGCTCAGGAACCAGCCATACGCCGTCCCGCGCTCCACCGGACGGTAGATGTCTCCAATGACAGTAGCGCCAACAGAGAGAAACGTCGTCCCTTGGAATGCGGTCAACATCCGCATGACAAAGTAAGTCGCGAGGTTCGGAGCCGCGGCGGATCCCGCAGAGAAGGCTGTGAAGGTCACAGCAGCGATGGCGAGTGGCCACTTCCGACCATAGGTCTGTCCGATGGGGCCCCAGAAGAGCGGCGACAGGCCCATGAAGACCATGTACAGCGCGTTCGAGAGGTTGAAGATGGTCCCGGTCGTGTGGAAAGTGCTGACCACTTCTGGCGCTGCGGCGAGGATGCTGGTACTACTGATAGGCGCTGAACGGCAATGGGGAGGGCCGTCAGCAAAGGTCTCATGTCGTCGACATCCCGAATCATAAATCTCTTACCAAGGAACGAGCAGCCGGAAAGCACGCACACGACCGCGATCTTGCGGTGCGGAGACAGCCGGTCGTAGATCTCGTCGCCGTGCTCGTAGTGGTCGTTTTGGAGGAACACCGGCGCGTCGTGGGTTGATATGTGCGAGCTGGCGTGATGTAGATCAGGCCGCTGCCTTTCGAGGTCGTCTTCCTCGCCATCTCGTGCTTCGTGCTTCTCTCCGCTCTCCTCTGGTTCGCGTAGCCCATCGTTCGGGGACCCGGTGACGGGCAGAGGTTCTTCAGCAGGTGCTGGTGTTCGACTCCGTTGTTTCTCGGTCGCCATGTTGTGCAGCACTCGAATCACGCGTTGCTCGATTGCTGGTGGCGAGACTGGTGAGCGCTTCTTGACCTCTTGGCTGCATCTAAAGACGGTAATGGTGGAGTGAGAAATCTCATAGCAGGATACGCGGCGAGTACAAGTACTTCTCGGCCGTGCACACTATGCGTACATGCACCGTACTGCCAGTCACAGTCATGCTCTTACCGTGAAGAGCCATGCCTGCCGCCGATCTCGGGACGTTGGGAAGTGGAAGAGGTTTTGCCATCGGCGGATAAGCAAGGTGCGGAAAAGTGGAGAACTACTTGACAACCCGTTCAGCACATAGAACGAGAACGTATCATTACATACCTCTCGCAATCCACCGCCGAGCAATGCAACGCTGATCGTATGGTAGTAAATCGGTCGTTCGTAAGTCATGAACTATCATAGTGTCGTCCCTCACGAGCCGTGTTGCGTGGTCAGCTGCATCAGATCTTGATACCGCCAGTCCTTGATCACGGTCTGCCAGTCGTCTCCTAGCAGCCCATAGGTCTCGTTGTCGTACGCTTTCGGCTTCCGTGGGTTCAGCGCCCAGTAGCCGTAGTCCACGTCGGTCTCGCGCATGTAGGCGATCAGGTTGTCCCAGTAGTGGTGATCGCCTTCGCTGCCGCCGTGTGGAGTGCCGAACTCTCCCAGCCATACAGGTGCGATGTTGCCGCGCAACAGGTAGCCCCAATTCCGTTCCATGTCAAGCGCGAAAGAGGGGTAGGGTCGGCTGTGGTAGGGCACGAGCGTGGACCACCCCGACCATTGATAAACGTGGCTGCTGTACACCACTCGGTCCGGGACAGACAGCTTTACTGGGCGAGTCAAGGCGCCCGAGCAGTCGTTGGCTGACGAGATACCCTCCACGAACATGAGCCACTTGGGCTGCATCTCCAGCAAAGCTTCGCTAGCCTTCTCTGCAGCAGTCGCCCACGCGTTCCAGGTCATGGTGCCCCAGGGCCCTCGAGGCTCATTGCGTAGATCGGCACCGATCACCAGAGGGTTGTCGATGTGCGGCAGCATGATGGTCCGCCAATGATCGATCCAACTGTCAGTCGATTGCCGGACCCTGCACAGCGGGCCGTAATGATCGTTCTTCCAGCTGGCATCGCACAGGTTCTTGCCATCGCACCAGTGGGCGTTGGTAATGTGGTTATTGGGGATCACGGCAAGTCCGGCCCCAGTCATGGCATCGATGCAAGCTTTGTACACGTCCAAAGCACGCGGCCCATCATCCGTTCGCGATGAGGCATTGCGCCCTATCACATTGTCGTCCAGTAGATCCAGATTGGCCGAGATGTGCTCCAGTGATATGACTGGGTTCTCAATGACCATCTGATCCGAGTACGGGAAGCGGACGCTATTGAAGCCCATGGCTTTGATCGTGGCTGCAATCTCGCTGCGGTGGCGGAAGTCCAGCCCGCCGGCGACGAAGTAGATATCGGACGCGCCGTACCAGTTGATGGAGGCGAGCTTGAATCTCTCGCCGTTGGCATCGATGATATGTCGGCCTGCGGTCTGGAACGGTGGCGTGTAGTCACGCTGTGGGCTCGTCGTGCCACTTTGGACGCTGAGAGGGTCTTGCTGGATCCTGCCCTGCGCGCCGGAGCAAAGTGCCATCGCTATCAGTGCAGATTTTGTGAAGAGGATGTTGTTCAATTGCATTGTGAAGATCGACCGGCGGGGGGGTGCCAAGAACGGAAAGTTGAAACAATTCAGCCTTATCGAGCTGCGTGTGCGACCAGCGTACACACGTCAGTCACTGCGTCCAGGAGCGCAGGGCCGCCCGGGCCTTAAGTGATGAGAAATGCTCGGTGAGCAGACTGTACGACCGCCATGCCGTCCACATCCGCTCCGGGACGCATGCAAGGCGGTAGGCTGACATGTAGGGCTGATGCGATCTCCGGCTTACCTAAGCTCGCGACAACCACATTACGCGCTCATTCTGCTCAGTCTGTGAGTACATGTGCATTGCAACGACGACGGGTAACATGTCATCCTCTGGCAAGTGAGTCTTCGTGTGCACTTCGAGAACGCTTGGGGGTCACGAATGCTAGAAGAGAGAGGTTGACATGATGCAAGCACCGCACGGTCTTCATCGCTCCCGAAACCCCGATTGATCAGTGTCATGTGAGGTGCCAGGCCTTCCGGCTCCTGGCGGGCGAAGAAGTGTGGAACGTATAGCAGGGCATTGTAGAACATAGTCGCGCTGCCCGTGAAGGCACGCTAATACTTCGACACTCGATGATCATCACCGGCACTACGCTTACTCTTTTCGCTCGCGAGCGACGGCTGCCGGCTCAGGTCTCTGCTGTCCGTGTCAGGCGACTGGCTCAGACCGGCCTCTTTCCCTGTCACTTCTTGCTGCGCACCGTTCGGTCCATCAGGAGTCTTCTCCAGGTCGTCAATTGACCGCCTAGGAGTGTCCTCGCTCTGTGCCGCCACCTCCTGTTCTTCCTTCCTCACGAGACCATGGTCTTTGATCAAGATACACAGCAAGAAGCAGATGCCAACCAACGGAACACACCAGATGAAGACCGCTCTACTAGCCGCCATGTAGGCGCTCTTGATCGCGACTCGGTCTGCTTCCGAGAAGCTGGTAAGATCTGGTGCTGCAAATGTGCTATTGGCGACTGATGCCAATCTCGGCGGCAGAGAGCTCTTCAGCACGTTCGCGAGGATAGCTGAGGCGGCGGCAAGGCCGACCGCACCTCCAGAGCTCCGCAGGAAGTTACGATTCGAAGTCACGACGGCTCGTTGAGCCTTCGGACAGTGTGCCTGCAGGGCCACGAGCGTAGGCTGGAAGACGAATCCGGTCCCGAGACCGATGATAATGAGGAAGAGAGAGATGAGCCCGAAGTGGAGAGTCCCATCCGCCAGCACCAGCAGACCGCCGCCTAAGGTCCAGGATCCAAAGCCGATCCAGATAATCTCCCCGTATCGATTGTACCTCGACACGTAGAGTCCGCCGAGCGTCGAGAAGATGGACTGCGAGACGACCAGCGGGAGCAGCAACGCCGCTGATATCAGTGGGCTGACGCCGCGGACGTTCTGGTAGTAGAGGGGTAGGAAGTAAAGGTAGCCGTAGTAAGACGCGCCCAAGAGGAAGGACTGGGCGAGCATGGCAGCGACTGATGGCTTCTTGAACATGTCTAGCGGCATCATTGGGAGTCGAGCCCACTTCCATTCTGCTATGATGAATGCAGCCAGGCACATGGCTCCCACAACGAGCATAGCGATGATCTCCGGCGAGTCCCACGGCGTGTCTGCGTGCCCGCCTGACGAGACGGGGATGAGCAGCAGGATGACCGCTGCTGTGCCAAAGAGTAACCCCAGAAAGTCAATCTTGGCGATTGTCTCCTTGATATCGAGCTTCGGCATGTTCGTCGGGAGATACATCCAGCTGGCGACGACGGTCAACATGATCAGGGGGGCTAGGAGATAGAACAGGCCTCTCCATGTCGAGTGCAGCGCAAAGCCAGAAGCGATCAACGGCCCGAGTGCATTGCCCAAGCCTACGCATGCTCCCAGGATGCCCTGGTACTTGCCTCTCTCTTGTAGCGTGACGATGTCGCTGACGATCATCATCGTCAAGCTAGTGATGCCACCATTGGCCACGCCGGAGAGACCACGGAAGATGTAGAGCATTGTCGAGTTGACGGAGAGTCCGCATGCCAGGTCACTCAGCGATAGGAGGACGAGAGCCGATATCAAGACCATCTTGCGGCCGAAGAGATCGCTCAGCCGTCCGTACAGGACCTGAAACACCGTGTTCGCTATGAGAGCAGACGTGCCGGCCCATGATATCGACGAGGCGGCGTTGAGATCCCGAGCAATGTCTGGCAGGAGCACGCCAATGCCGTTCTGGTCGATGAAGCAGACGAGAAGGGCTAGTGACATGATGAGGAAGACGAAGATGACTTCCTTCTTTGGCAGAAGCTGCGTCTGGTCGTGGAGGCCTGCCTCCGCGTCGTCTGTCCTGCGGCCCATGGTGAGGACGTCCGGAGGCAGCTAGTTGAGAGCGCGCAGAGCATACTGCATTCCGGAGGGTGGATGGGGTCAAGTAGTCAGACGGTAAGCCGGATAGTCTGTTGGATGATGCACTGGATGCGGTGGCGAGATCCTCAAGTGTTGCTCGGTACGTCTAATGAGAGTCAAGAAGCAGTGTATAATCGAGAGCCTACCTTGGCCAACAAATGACTACAACTGATGGTGCATCTTGCCCGGGGGCTTTGTTGGCAAGCGAGAAGCACGGTGTGCCGATTAACCGTCCTGCATCATGTCGTTGCCCGGTATCGGACGCTGCCATACGAGGTGACGGTGCCATTACCGCGACGTCATGCTTCGGCCATGATCCGGCGTAGAATTGACAAGATGGGGCGTTGTCTTGCTTCGCGTGAGTAAGTAGTGTCGTGCTACTTGCGCGAGACCACGATCGGTGCTGGAAGGTGAGAGTAGTGAGCTCGGCGGAGCAAGATAGGGCAAAGTCGCCTGCCGAGGTGCAACCCTGGCGGCTCACTTCAGAGCCCCGAGAACATCTCGGATAGTAGGATACGTTGACGAGCAGAATGAAGAAGAGTTATCGGTGAGCTTTGGCTGCTCGTAGAGGCTGCCAGTACTCGTCGCTCTCCTCGACCACTTTCCGGCTTAGACCTTCGAGCGGGCCAATGATCTCCACGGCCTTCTGACTCCCCTCGAGCACCTTCCGGCAAGGCATAGCCATGGTCATGTTCTTCTCATTGCCCTGCCCCGTCAGCTCAGCCAGCTGCTCCTCGGACGCAGCATAGATCACGCGGCCTATGTTCGCCCAATAGACCGTGGCGGTGCACATGGCGCACGGCTCCCATGTCGTGAAGAGGGTACATTGCCAGAGGAAGGCTTGGGTATAGTGGCTCGAAGCGAGGCGGGCCAGACAGGACTCGGCGTGGTTGACGTGGTCGAGATTGCTGTGTGAGAGCAGGACGGTCTCGTTGTCCGGGCCAGTGAGGACGGCGGCGAAGGGTTGCTTGCCCATGCGCACGCCTCTGCGCTGGACCAGGAGGCAGGCTTCAATGGCGGCCTCCGTCTGAGCCGCTGATGGCTGCGGTGGCCGTGAGTCTGCAGGGTCCGCCATGGCAAGTGGAATGGGGTGTCACCATGAGATTGTGGTGACCGTCCACATCACATGCCAAAGAGAGAGAGGAAGCTCAGACCAGATGACGTGGGCGGGGAGACTGCATGCACAGTTGTGGTCCTGTTGTCAGTGAATGCTTCTCTCTAGCCCGGCTCTTGTTGCAGGTGAGCATCTCGAGTCCCATCCGACACCTCCTCCGCCATGTTCAAGAAGAAACCTCAGATCAAGCCAGCAGCTCCTCTGCGATCGTCAGATCGTAGGAAGCTAGCCGGTAAGCTTCTCAACAGTCAAACATACGTGAATAATGCTAAGCAGTCTACGTAGATCAGATCATACAAGACTATCAACTATCCTCTCCCGATCTCGTAGACCCTACTCCCGAGCAAAAAGCCGAAGCCACTGCAGCACACACTAGCCTGCGGAACTCACTACTACCCGACAACCTTCAGTCTGCCCGCTTCACCACGACCCACGGACCTCAACTCAAGAAGGTCAACGGGAATGTGTATATCGGCAGCTCCGATGGCGACGAGGCGAGGATTCTGTGGTGGCAGATCGAAGGGACGATGTACCCGTCAGTCTACACCTTGTGGAAGCACCCCGGCATGGTACCTCTACTGCACACCCCCGAGATCGTGGTCAAGAAGCTGCAGGGCGGCGCCGATCTCATGACACCGGGACTCGCACGTGGCCCGCCTTTCCCGGAGCGCGCAAAGAAGGGTGCTGTTGTGGCGGTGGCGAGCCTGGAGCAGCCTTCGGTGCCGGTTGCGGTGGGCGTGTGTGAGATCGACGTCTCCGCGCTACAGAAAGCGCAGGGCGAGAGAGGTTGCAGCGTCACGAATATGCACTGGGCTGGCGATGAGTTGTGGAACTACAGCACCAATGATAGGCCGGGTCGCCAAGTGCCAGAGGAGCTCGAGGGATGGGCAAGGGTACTCGACGAGCCAGGGCTGACCGAGAAGACTGCTGAGATGGACTTGGATGATGGTGACGACGAGGGCGGCGTTAGTCTCGCCGCTGCCGATACAGCACCTGCCACAGAAAGGCAGTCCAACGGCCGGAATGCAGCTCCCGATGGTGCGGGTAGTGCAGAGACCAAGCAAGAAGATCCTGACCAAGCGGACGCACCAGAGCTGTCCCAAGACGAGATCGACGACACCTTCCGGAAAGCATTCCTCTATGGTGTTCACCACCACATGACCACACAGCCCTCCGCGCCGAGCTACGGTCTCGTCTTCCCGTTGACCCAATCCTACACCATGAGCCACCTCATCCAACCCTTCTTGCCGGCCTTCACCCCCGAGCAGAGCGCGCAGCTGCAGATGAAGAAGACGAGCTGGAAGAGCATCAAGAAGTTCATCAAAACGCTGGACAAGCAGAAGCTCCTCAAGAGCAAGGAGCGCGACGGCCACGAGACGACCATCCTCGACATCGACTTCACCGACCGCTCTCTCGTCGACTTCAAGCCCTACCGCCTGCCCAAGAAGGACACCACGGCCGGGACCTCGCAAGCCCGGGGCGCCAAAGCAACCGAGCCGGCCGACGCCCACGACGACTCCGTCGGCCAGAAGCTGCAGGTGGTGAGCTACTTCAAGCCCACCGCCAAACTCCAGCCCCTCTTCGCTGGCGCCGCGACCGGCCGCCCCCTCTTCACGCCGCCCGAGGTCCGCGAGCTCGTCGCCGCGTACGTGGAGCGCGAGGCCCTCGTCTCGCCGACGAACAAGCGGCTGGTGAAGCTCAACCCGACGCTGGGGAATGCCGTCTTCGACGGCGCGGGCAGTCTGGACAAGGAGGTCCTGGCCAAGGGCACCGTGCCGCGCGACGCGCTGATCGAGCGCGTGCTGCATGCCATGTCGCCCTCCTACGCCATCGTGCGGAACGGCGCAGATGCCTCGGCGGCCAAGACCAAGTCCGGCGCGCCGCCCAAGGTGCACATCACGCTCGAGACGCGGTCGGGGAACAAGACGGTGACGAAGGTGTCCGGGCTCGAGGCCTACCACATCAACGCGCGCCCCCTGGCGGATGAGCTGCGCAAGGTGTGCGCGGGCAGCACGAGCGTGGAGCCCCTGGCGGGCGCGGCGAAGAAGACGGAGAAGGAGGTGCTGGAGGTCATGGTTCAGGGCCCGCAGAAGGACGCCGTGGTCAAGGCGCTGGAGAGGCGGGGCGTGCGGCCGGCGTGGGTGGAGGTGCTGGACAAGGTGAAGAAGAAGAAGTGAGGTGGTCGGATTGCAGGGGAGCATGTCTTCGAGATGTGTCGCCACGTCGGAATCACTACATGCTTGCGTCACAGCTCGCTCGGCTGCTCGACCACTCATCGGCGTCTCACCTGCCCTCATAGTGAGGCTGCGCTATTCTAGTCGCCATTCCAGGAGCGCAAGTGACATGGGTATAATGCCCCTTCTAGCGACACCAACAACTTCGCATCAGCTCCCCGGTACACGAAGCTAAGCCGTACCGAGCAGCAGCCAACCCGGCACCTCCACACCATGGATGGCTTTCTTCCAGTGACCACTCTGCTGTCGAACTTAGCAGCCTGCAACGGGCGCCCAGTAGATATATCCAGCAGCGCAAAGTGGACACCCAAGCCTGCACGGACCTGGTGGTCGCGGCCTCAAAAGTCGACCACCGCCTCAATCATCTCCTTCGCATCCCGCGCGCCCGCCGTCGCCAGCCCGTCCGCCGCCTCGTTCCCCACATCCTTCGCGTGCCCCTTGACCCAGACGAACTTGACGCCCGCCGCGCCGCGGTCCCAGTGGCCGCGGACCTCCTTGCCGCTGTTCGTGACACCTTCGGGAACGTCATCATCATCTTCATAGTCGTCGTAGTCGCCCGCGCTCTCGCGCCCGACGCTCCGATGCGCATTCATACTGTATCTCGCCTCGAGGTTGTCGATGATCTTGGCGATGAGGTCTCGGTTCTCGACCGGCTTGCGCGAGGTATTGACCCAGCCGTTGTCGCGCCACTTGCGGAACCACTCCGTGATGCACTGGATCGCGTATTTGCTGTCGGTCAGGATCACGAGTCTGCGGTCCTTGGGCGCGATCTCCAGGGCGCGGAAGACGGCGGTCAGCTCCGCGCGCTGGTTCGTCTGCCGACTGCCCGGTAGGGGTTCGCTGATGTTGCGGCCATCGCCCGGGCCGAAGTAGACGCCCACGCCGCCTATGGCACTTGCGTGCCCGTTGGAGAGCGAGGAGCCATCGGTATATATGCGGATGGGCGCGAGGCGGGCAGGACGAACGGCTTGGTAGGTTGTCCGTGCGCGTTCCGCGGGTGTCTTGTAGCGGAGCATCCCGGAAGTTGGGGAGAGGCGGATGGAGGCGTCGAAGTCATCCTCTGCGCCGTTGAGAGGGGCTTCACCGGGCGCGTAGTCGCTCTGATCGAGGACTGGGTGATCCATGGGCTCGTCTTTGACCAGGCTCTTCTTCACCCTCTTCCTGCCGACCACGTCCGACGCTTCGATGCTGTCCATTGCGCCATCCAGCCCGTTCTGCATTTGATGGTGCTGCGCCCCCTCCCTCACGAACAGCTCGGCTTCTATCCGGGTCTTGAAGACCTTGTGCTTCGGCCCCTTCCACCCTCGGATCTGATCCAGCACGTCGTTCCAGCTGGTGTAAACGCCCGGGACACGACCCGACTGCACCGCGTAGAACTTCTGCGGCGTGCCGACGCCCTTTGCCGATCCACCGATGCCGATCATGTGGTCCGCGTCGCCCACGAGGAAGTGCTCGGCGTCGGTCAAGGAAGGGAAGCTCTTGAACACCGCTTTGGGGAAACCGCGGACTTGGTCCAGACACTCGGTCCACGTGTAGTAGATGCCCGGGTCTTTGCCGATCTTGACGGCGTAGAACTTCTGTTGCGCATCCCGCTTGCGCTTGGTGCCGCTCATCGGTGCCGGGAGCGGGGGTGCTGGCGTGGGGGCAGGGGGGGCGGCGGGCGAGTTCAGCGACGTGAAGCCGCTGGCACCGTCCATGGTGAGCTTGCGAGTGGCGTTGACGGAGAGGAGAGTCTGCAGCCGGGTATATGAGTGCTGCCTGATGCCGTGCGAGGAGGGAGCGGAAGCCAAAGCCGAAGCCACCAAAGCCCGATGGAGGGATGAGCGGTGAATCTTGGCTGCTCGGAAGTGGGAAGGTGTGGGAGCGACGAGATGCGGAAGGAGAGGGGATGGGGTTGGGAGGGGATGGGGGGGCGGCAGGCAGACAGACGCGTTTGCCCGCGCAACCACATGCAGTAGGGACCCCTACCTGGTACCCCTGGTTCCGGCGGTGGATTCGGGCGGGGCTGCGGGCGGGAGGGGTCGCGAAGCTCGGGACGCGACACCTTGCTTTGCGACCCCTCCGACAGCCGACCAGGCCGTCCGGCGTCTATCGGTGAGCGCCTTCGCGATCGCGCGCATGTTGAGGGCGGAGTGAGGAGTGTCTCGAGCTGCGCGCAGCTGTCGAGGTTGAGTTCGGGAGCCTTGGCAAGACTTCCGCCAAGTGGATCAAATCGCCCGAGCTCATCGCCATCCATCCTCCCTTCCACCTACATGTAGGTATCCCACTGATTACGCACGTATTCATCTCGCCTCCGAACTGGTGTTGTAGAACGGCCACGAGATGCGCTGGCGGTAGCAACGATATGTTCGAGGTAGGTGCCGGCTTACTGTCTCCCTCCACCCCTCCCCCCCCACCCCCCCTTGCCCAATCAAAATAACACGCTCAGACAGATCTCGTCGTGACGCTCGAGGTTCATACATGTACGTAGCCATGCACTGATCCATCCGACAGACACGCAACGCCGGTAGCCACTACCGACTCCGCCTGCACCGCGCCCGCTCCGTCATCCTCTTTCCGTACACCCCCCATCACGTCCCACTCCCACTTCATATCTGACGGAACCACAGCGCCGAACTAGTAGAAGTCCGAGCCGCCCAACGCACCTTCGAAGGCGCCTACATCCGCACATCCCTCTCCCAATTCTCCTTTGCCCTCGTGGTGCTCAAGATCTTCACCTCGGAGTTCTACTCCATCGGCGCCCTGTTCGCGGTCTATGGCGCTGGAGTGCTAGCCGTGAGTGCGTTTCGGAGGATGCAGGGGAACCGGCAGTTCTTCTCCGAGGTGGGAGACGATGGGTTGAGTCGGAAGCGGTGAGTGTGAGGTGCTGAGTGATCGAGAGTGTAGGTTGCTGATAGCGACCGCAGCTTCCGGACCAGTGGGAATGTGGTGATTGTTTTGACCAGCCTGAGTGTGGCGGCTTATGTGACGCTGTTGATCCTTACGCTACGCCTGGAATCTTGAACCACTCCAATATCACGAGATGTACGATGGCAAGAATTGGCGTTACGAAGACTCGAGTGCAGTGCGAAGCGGTCAAGACCAACTGTCCTCCCACCATGAGTGGCAACAGTCTACCTGATGAGGCCTCAAACAATCTGAATGCACACCTTACCCACATGCCCACCGCTCTCGAGGTACCTGTACGCCTCCACCACTTCCTCCCTGCCAAACCCAAACGTCCTCTCCACCGGGATCGGCAGGTTCTGCCCGCACACCAACGCCACCATGTCCTCCGTCAACTGCTTGCTACCCACGTTGATGCCGCGGATGATGCACCCCTTATCCAGGACCAAGCCAGCTACATCCGGCATCTCCTTCGCCTGCGACAGAAAGCCGATGACGGCGATGATGCCTCCCCGAGCGATGCAGGCGATGGACTGCGCGATCGTGCCCGACCCGCCATTCTCGAGGATGAAGTCCACGCCCCGCCCCTCCGTCAGCTTATTGGCCTCCGCCGCCCAGTCGGGCGTGGTCTTGTAGTTGACGCAGTGATCCGCCCCGTACCTCTCCCTCGCCAGCGTGAGCTTCTCGTCCGAGCTCGACGTGATGATCGTGACCGCGCCCGCCGCCTTGGCGATGGCGAGACCGACCATGCTCACGCCCCCCGTGCCCTGGAAGAGCACCGTCTGGCCCGGCTTGAGCGGGACGTTGCCAAAGAGGGCATTCCACGCCGTCGTGCCCGTGCAGACTAAGGCGGCCAGCTGGCCCCACGAGAGCGTCGTCGTCGAGGGGATCTTGACGAGGCAGGAGGCTGGGACGGCGATGTACTGGCGGAGCATGCCGTCGATGGGGCCGCCATGGCCGTGCAGCCAGTCTTTACAATCCTCTCAGCTACGCGTACTGCATAATTCGTAGCTCGATGAGAGACTACACACCTTGCTGCGGTCCATAGAGATTGGCCACGTCAAAGTTCGCCACCGCCCAGTCGCCTTTCTTCAGACCGAACGCATCCGAGACATCCTCCCCCACCTCCTCGATCACTCCCGCACCATCGGACAACGGCACGACGTCGTCTTTGGCCGGGAAAGGGTACACGGCGTTGGCGATGACGAGGTCGCGGTAGTTGAGCGTCGTGGCGTGGATCTTCAGCAAGACTTCATGCGGTCGCGGTTTGGGTATGGGTTCTGAGTGGGCTTCGATGGCGTTGTAGCCTGCGCCCTTGGAGGGTAGGCGGAAGACTGTTTGGGTGCTGTCGGGCATTGCTGAAATGATGATCGGATGGTCTGCCACTGTCGACGGTTTAGTTCCTTGATAGCCTGTTGATCTTTAACACGATCTAGCGCAACATCGAACGAGGCACCGATATCGCTGTACGCAACTGGGATCATGGTCGAAAGAGGCTGCTCCTCGACAGAAGCTTCGAAAGTGATGTCCAGCATCTGGCCCATGGGGCCGGGAATATGGTCATCTATTGCCGAGATCATGGACAGCACGACACATGGAAGACGAACGAATGCAGCAGGGCGTTGTATACGGTGTGTTTGCAGTCTCGGGTCTATATAATGACAGCTGTAGGGAAATCATCGACACACTCGTCGGCTCCAAGTCGCCATCGGCGTTTGTTCAATTCGCAGTTGTTCAACTCTATCCTCACCCATACCATCTCCACCACCTCAGCCGTGATGTACTTGCAGCATTTTCATGTATTGCATTGCATTGCATTGCAGCTCATCTCGCTTCATTGAACTCCGCTTCCAGCTGGTGCACCTTGCCCAGACGGGCGGCGGGAAGCCACTGCTCCTCGGGCGTGAACCAGTACGTCAGCAGGCCAAAGATCGTGATGGCGGCGAAGATGACGGGCGAGTAGTTGAACGTCTGCAAGCATTGTCAGTAGAGCTCGAAGGCGCATAAGGATGACAGAATGTTGACTTGCAGAGCCGGTGACTGGGAAGTACAATGGTGAGAACAGAATGCACGCCAGGTACAGATTCCACACGAAAGCGATGAGCGTGAGCGGGCGTGACCACTTGCCCAGGCTCCACGGGGAGTTCTGGAACTTTCGAGGCGTGATGAAGAACCTTCCAAAAGCGATGAGGGCGTAGGCCGTGATGGTGGGCACACCCGCCGCAGAGACGAGCGAGCTGAACGCCACCGGGGACGTCAGGATCGTGCACAACAGAAGCGCAGCCACAGCGTGCATCACGATGATTGCGTTCTTCGGCTCCTTCTTCGCGGACACCTGCGAGATCCAGCCAGAGAATGGGAGAACGCCGTCTCTTGCCACCGCCCAGATCAGGCGCGAGCTAGCGACGCCCGCGACGGTGGTGTTGAAGATAAGACCCACGATGCAGATGACATTCATGAAGACGTGCCCACCACGACCCATCGTCATGGCGTAAATCTCGACAAAAGGCTGCGGCGCTCCGAGGCTGTAGAGTGTATCCAGATCTGGAAGGCAGAAGAGAAAGAGGATCACAAGCGGGAATCCAATGACTGCAGACGCCACGGCGGACCACCAGATGGCACTCGCGGCGACCACGCTTGCGTTCTGTGTTTCCTCGGAGATGTGCCCAGAGGCCTCGAAGCCGACAAGGATGCCGGCCGTGACATAGAAGCTCAGCATCCAATTCCACACCGGCGGTGCGCCGGTCTCATTGTAGGTCTGCGTAAACACGTATTTCGCGTCGTGGAATCCGTATGAGTTGTGCACCGCGATGGGAAGCCAGATCATGTTGAGCAGGAAATCGAGGATGATGATCCCAGTGGCAAGGCGGAAGATGGTCTTGTAAGTCTTCGGATCGAAGTAGTTCATTCCGATCGCAAGGAAGAGGAAGCCTTCTGCTACGATCCACTGCACGGCGCGGAAGCGGATGTCGGTAGGGTCCGTTGGGAAGTCAAGCCCGAAGACGGCGATCTCGGAGAGGAGGAAGTTGGCCGCGGCTTGACAATTGCTGGCGACGAATGTTGTCCAGGCTGTTGTGCTCCACCACGCGACTATGAAGCCGAAGAGGCGTCCGTAGCGCTTACCGCCAGATTCTGCAGCCCAGAAGTAGATCGAGCCCGCAGCTGGTAGGGCTGAACAGACTTCAGCCAGTACAGCGGCGGTGATGAAGACGAAGACACAGGTTATCAAGTAGCTCGACCTGCGTGCTATCAGTGGCTGAAAAGTAGGACTGTCGCACAGGCGCTGAAATCACAACATACCAGTACGCAGCTGGACCACCAGCGCCAACACCGATCGTGAACGTGGTGCGGATCCCACCGACCGAATATAGGGCAGCTGCATCAGACTATCAGTGGTGGCTCAACATGAGAATGGATCTTGAAGCCGACCGAACGACGCGGCGAAGCTCTCAAAGAACTTCCATTGCCGATGGAGGGACTGTCCCATGTCAGCATCGTCACCTGAGCATACAGCGGATCTGATATTTGTACCTGCTTATATCCCAGTGCACGCTTCAGCTACGGTTAGCGACACAATGACACACGTGGATTGGGGAGCATCGATTGATGGTCATAGCATCTCCTTTCGCGCATGTGAATGCCCAAGTTCATGCCGTCTGATCTCAACCTACGCCTCCTCCGCACTCACTCCCGTCGCATGTAGCGGAGGGTTGGTGAGCGGGTCGGAGGGCGAAGATACCGGCGCGCCATGACTGTTCATTCATTCTTGATGCTTGCTTGACTCACTGCTTGCGCTCTAGGATCTGCTCTGGTTCCACTTCATCTGGCGTCGATGCCCTTAGCTCCCGCTGAGCCTTACCAAGTATCGCTCGTCGGCGTCCATGCTGTCGCCGTCGTCGGTCGCATTGAAGTCGGATTGAAGTGCATTCTGCGCTTTAATGTTGCCCTCCGCGTCACGGGACCGCTGCTTCGTGACCGACATCTTTGATGCTCGTACGCGTCGATGCGATTCGGGGAAGTATATTGTGAGTACGAAATGACCCAGGAAGCTATGATAAGAAAGAATTTGAGGTCGACTCCACGTCCCGTCGATGATGTCGTCCGGCCGGGAGTGCCGTAACGGGGCAAGCTCGTCTTTGTCACAGTCACGTCAACAACAAGATCGCGTGCCGCAATGTACTTCTCGGCGCCGAGATAGCTCACGACTGCACGGCCACGTCCATTGCGCTCGCCGACACTGTGTCTTGACATACAGCGGTCTCGTGACAGACCAAGCGCTTTCCCTTACCAGAATGACGAAAGGAGACTCTCGAGCTCTAGATCACCCCGCACCAAAGAGGCGTTCGCGGCCTCCTCCCTCCACCACGGCAGCAGGCATGATTTGCCAAGTCCGCTGGGCTGACCACCAGGCCCAAGTGGCAGCGTGAGTGATTGGACTGAGGCTTCTGGCCTTCCCTTGACCCTAGGCCCGGGGGACTGAGGTGGTGCCCCCTCGTTGCAGTGGAGTGCTCGAGGTAGGTTGATGAATCGGTTCTTTCCGATATTCCGTCGTTCCCGTCCTCTCTAGTCGCCCTTGTTACGCTGAATCAACACGCAGGCGAGATCTCTAACGACTCATCGGCATACACAAGCTTCGATCGAAGCCGCTCACCCCAAGCATGGCCAGCGAGGAGATCGTCCCCTTCAAGGTTGACATCCCCAAGGAGGAGTTTGAGAGGCTGAAGAGAAAGCTACGAGACACGAGGCTCCCACCGAAATCGATTGTGCCGGATGCTGGCACTCGATATGGTATGCATGTTTAATGGTTCCGTAACATTCCTGAAGAAAGGGTAGCTGTGCTAAGAATTGTCAACGTAGGCCCGACGTACGAATGGGCTGCAAACCTTCTCAAAGTGTGGCGAGACGACTACGACTGGTATCCGGTTCAAGACCAGATGAACTCGCAACCGCACTTCCACACCAAGATTGAGGATGTGAAGGTCCATTTCGTCCATGCCCGCTCGAGCCGGGAAGATGCCATCCCTCTGATCATGGTGCACGGCTGGCCGGGCTCCTTCTACGAATTCTCGCAAGTCTGGAATCCACTCTCGAACCCATCAGATCCGTCACTGCCTGCTTTCCATGTAGTGGTTCCGTCGCTGCCTGGCTTCGCATTCTCGGACTGGCCACCCAAGGCGGGATGGACGCTGCAGGATACGGCGCGGATCTTCGATCAGTTGATGAACCGACTGGGCTATTCGCAGTACATGATCCAGACTGGAGATTGGGGTCACTGGGTCGGGCGTGAGATGGGGTCGAAATACACGGACTCCTGCAAGCTGATCCATTTCAACTTCGCACCTAGTCCGCTGCCGGAAGGCGTGGAGTATACAAAGCGGGAAAGCGATGTGCAGGCCAGAGTCGATGACTGGTTGGAGAACCACATGGGCTATGCGATCTGCATGCGGACGAGGGTAAGCTGATGACAATTTTAGAGGGTACGACCTACTGACGTATGCCAGCCGCATACGATCGGGTTCGGATTCAACGACAACCCCATGGGCATCCTCACCTGGGTGGGCGAGAAGTACAACGAGGCCGCGGACCCTGAGAAGCAGAAACGCCCGTACTGGACCAAATGCATTCTTACCACCGCCTCACTGTACTACTTCACCGACTGCATCATGCCGTCGATGCTGTGCTACTATGAGAATGTCCGACACGAGAACTTTGCGAGCTTCGCCATGGAGGCGCATAATCGCATCACTGTGCCCTTTGGCTATACCAGCTTTTACTGGGACACCGAGCCCTCGTCGAAGCGCGCGGTCGAGCGTACTGGGAACCTTGTCTACTATAAGGGTACGTGCCGCCATTGTCAAGAAGGGACGACGCATAGCTGACGGGTGTCTGCAGAACGCAACGATGGGGGCCACTACGCCGCATTGGAGGACCCTGAGGGCATCATCCAAGATGTCCGAGAGCTGGCGGCGCAGGAGTGGAAGCGTTCGTAGATGGTGATAGCAGTGCCGTGCCCAGGCCACCATCGTCCTCATCGCCCTCACACACGTGCATCGTTAGTCATCAGCCCTACGGCATCCGAGCAGACGGACGATGGCGTCACGCCAATTGGGCACCTCCGCGTGATGATCATCTCAGGTACCCGCACCCTTGCGGCTATCGACATCGAAGGACCCATTGTTCAATATGCGCTTCGCCGATTAGCAGCTGGTCGGCCGAAGCAGAGCGACCGACGAATGTGGCCAACCACACTCGTACGCTGGACGACGAAGTGCCGGCGCATCGAGAGCGACGGACGGCGGCAGGTCCGAGGCTGAGCAGGACATCACATCACATATCATTATTGATCTGGTACGCAGAATCAACCTCATTTGACCATGCTCACACTCATGCTCATGGAGTCAGCTCGTGCTTGGGGCCAAATCACGCGCTGATTCAGTGAAGACTTCCTCTGGTCGTCATTACCGCCTTTGATCTAAGACACATTCATATATTGTCTCACACCTACCACCGACAACGCTCTCAATGCTCGATTATATTCATACATACACGCCGAGGTGGCACGACGTCGATCGTGAGCTGCAGCGGAGACTGCTGCAATGCCGGGCATGAGCAAACTGGGAGACCCACCTCCAGCCAAGCCCAGCGACAGCGATCAAGCCGACCTGGACGCTCTCAATGCCTCCATTGATCGCATGCGCAACTACACCTCTCAGGACCCATATATCCTCACCATCCCGCACGACGTGGAGAGCCGCTATCGCCATGCCTACCAGTACCAGGCGATGCAATGGCTACATCAGGCACCGTTCGAGTACAAGGAAGGAGAGTACATGCAGTACCAGACCTTCATCTACCATGAGCACAGCAAGGACATGTTCGTGCTGCACCCCAGCAAGCCGAAGGAGGAAAGAGAGGCGAAGGCCAAGCCGGCCACGGGTGCGAACACGCCAAGCGCCGGGCCGAAGAAGAAGATCACATTGAATGCGTACAAGAAGAAGTTGGCGGACGGCGGGACGCCGAAGCTGCAGGGTACGTTGGCCGGGAAGACGGTGGCTACGCCGGCGAAGCAGGCTGCGGTGAAGGGCCCAGTGGAGAGGGTGAAGGCGGAGACGGACGAGGTGCTTGCTGCTGTGGAGATGCCGGAGACGGAGCCAGTCAAGCAGAGCCTGAAGCGGAAGCGGTCGGAGATAAAGCAAGCGCCTGAGAAAGAGCATGTACGGGCATCCACAGCGGAAGGCAACGAGGTAGTCGCGCAGGAGAAGGCGCCTACCACACGCCCTGCCGCATCGCCAGCAAGACCAGTAGCTCCGGCAGCGCAAGCCGTAGTACTCGCAGCACCCTCGCCGATTGCGCCGATTGTGGAGCAGCTGGACCAACCGGCGACGCCGCCCGAACCAGCTCACAAAATGGACGCCAGCCTACCACCAAGGCTATCGCCATTAGGAGCAGATGCCCTTCCCACCCGGCTCTCGCCCACCATCCCGGCCAATATGGAGGCCACACTGAAGGCGCGGGAGCAAGCCAAAGCGTCCGCTTCGGAAAACTCGGCTCCAGGCTCGGCTGCCAAGAATGACACGCTCACGCCACCCAGACCGAGTCAAGGCATCACGAAGCGCAAGTCGCCTATCCCACTCAATGCCTTCCGCGCCAGCTCCAGCTCGCCTGCTGTGCGCTCAGATGTGGAAGTTAGAACGAAGCACGCGGCGACTGCGACGACTACGGCGCCCCGCCGTGCCAAGACACCTGAGCTGTCACAGAATGAGGAGATCGCGATAGGCCAAGCGCTGAAGGAGAGAGCCGCGCGGCCAGCCGTATCGTCGAGGATCGTCAAGCTGAAGTACAGGAAGGCGCGGCGGCAAGACGTCAAGCGGATCCTGAACATGCCGTCCAAGGGCGTGAAGACGCTGCCCAAGCCCGTGCTGCCCGTGTCCAAGCCGGTCGACCAGCAGATGGCCAGAAGGCGGGATCCGACTGCCAAGGGCGTGGCGCAGAAGGTCGGACCTCCTGCGCGGAAGCAGGAGATCAAGCGGTACGAACCGCCTGGCAGGAGGAAGAATAGCACGACCGACGCGGCGAGCGAGGTGGTGTCCGCGAAGCACAAACGGAGGGACGAGGGGACGGAGGTGAAAGGCGAGGAGCCTCCGCCCAAGCGCAGAGCTGTGCCTGAGACCGGGCAGGACCATGAACCAGCGACGAAGCGGCAGAAGATGCTGGACAAGCAGCAGGATAAGCCAGCTGTAAGGCCTCGAGGCGAAGCGAGTATGAAAAGTGGTGGCGAAGATCTGCCTGCAGCGTCCAAGGTGCCGCAGGAGCAGGATGTCTCGGAGCTGGCGCCACAGGTCAATCGCGTACCGCTAGAAGCTGGACGAAACAGGGATCTGTATGCGGAGTCTCAGGACACGACTCAACACGGAACTCAGGATATGCCCCAGGACCAGCCTGAGGAGCAGTCGAAGAGTGCGCAGTCCAAGGAGCAGTCAACGGAGAAGCCTAAGGGTGCACCAATCAAGCAGCCCAGCGAGCAGCTTGAGGAGGATCACTCTGCCGTGAATGGCCACGATCCCAATGCGGGAGAATCGACTACAGAACCGCCGATGCGATCGAAGGCCAGTCCTGCTAGCAAGGAGCCATCGCTGGAAGTGCAGCCGGTCAAGGAGCAGCCGATCAAGCAGCAACGGGCCGAAGAGCAGCCAGTCGAGGAGCTCCCGATCACGCAGCAGCCGGTCAAGGGACAGGCGACTGAGAAGAGAACCGCTCAGGAAGACCCAGCGCACGTGCCATCTGATGATGGGTCCCCAGGCACGGAGACAACGGCGAAGGAGCCACCAAGCAGAGGAAAGCTTGGCAAAGCGCGTCCTGTCAATGTGCCGAACGACTCTAGGCTGAAGATCCCAGTGATAGGAGAGCTACCAACAGATGCCACCACGGTAGCACGGCACAAGGAGAGCGTGAGCAGATCTTCGGCGAAGAACAGCGATTCGGGTCCCAATGCTTCAGCACAACAGCCAGATTCAACGACAAAGCGCAGGAAGATTCCAGAGGCTATTAAGACCACCAGAACCCCGAGCACGCCAGTGCAGCCTCCCCTGGAGTCACCAGCCCTACTGACCAGCGCACAAAAGTCGAGCCAGGTCACCCCGGCGCTTCGCAAAGATCACTTGTTCGCCGTGGCCATGGCGAGAGAAGGCTCGACGGAAGGGACCGTCAACACACCCTCTTCCGGCGCCTCGAGCACGCCTGTCCCCGCCAACGGGACGACGCTGCAACCCAATGGCACGAACAACAGGGCGCCTTCCAGCCAGCCAGCGGCCATGACGCCCGCGCAGCAAGCTTGGGAGACCGAGCGGAAGCGCTTGGAAGTCCTCGGCCGCGATCTCAAGCACGCCGCTAGTGCACATGCTGCCAAGCCAAAGATCGTACCCTCTGATGCGGGTGCGCCAGCCACCGAGCGGAAGCTGGCGGCCGCCAGGTCCATCGAGTCCCTGCTCGCGTACTTCCTCGCCTTTACCGCCGCCGATGAAGCCGCGCTCGCCGCCGAACCCAAACAGAGCCTCAACTACCGCACGTGGAAGTCGCTGCTGGGCTTCTTCGCCTTTGTGAAGCACACCTGCGAGCCTGCACCCTTGCTCCACGGTCTGGCGTGCCATCTCGGCGTCGTCTTTGCCGCGCATATCCTGGATATCGCGCAAGGCAAGCAAGCCGCGCAGGACGCCGGGGCGGACACGCACATCGTGCTGATCCGGAGTGCCAAGGAAGCCGACGTGGCGCTTGACTGCGACGCTCTCGCCGAGGCCTTCCCGAAGACCTGGCAACAGCGCAGCAAAGCGACACGGCGTGCTGGACAACTCGTCCCAGGTGCATATCAGGGCGAGTATAAGCTGCCGCTGGGGGTGCAGACCAGCCCGGTGCGGGCGGCGAGGGCAGGGTACGCGATGCTCGAGGAGTGGCTCGCGACGGAAAAGCTGGAGTACGAGATGAAGCTCAGGCTCTAGTCGTTGGAATGGTATTTGACGACGATATGGTTGAAGCATCCGAAACTGGATATGGTTTGGATTGGCAGCAGGAACGCAGTGAACATGTGAGATTTGACGCGTAGATACCCACCACGATCGTGCCATGAAAGCCAAAGCTTCATACATTATTATCGATCCAGTGTATGTACATGCTATTTTTACACTCCGAGAGCATGGCTCGTGTGTTGCTGGCTACCTTCGCTGAGGAAGTGCGTTGTCGAACAACCCGACGGTGCGCTTAGCGCGGCACGACACCGTTCTGGATGAAGTAGTTGTTGATGGTCGCGTAGGTGATGGGGTGCGTGTACTCCAGGTTGAGCCCGTGGCCGGTGCCGTTGATGACGACCGCCTTGGGGTTCTTGGCGTTGGGGATGGTGGCGAAGGCGAGCTGGGGGATGCTGGGGGGCAGGGCGTAGCAGTTGCCGCCGCAGTAGGGGGTGTCGCGCTCGCCCGTCACGATGATGGTCGGGCCGGCGAACTTGTTGATGCTGCCCGTCTCGCCGCCGAAGGTCAGGAGCTCACCAACGGTGACCGGTTGGCTACATGAGCGTTAGCGGGAGTCCTCAGAGTTTCACCACGAGACATGTCGACTCACCCAGTCTTGAAGGCCAGGGCCAGGATCGCCGGGTCAAAGTTGCCAGGGGCGAAGAAGTTGACCTGCACGGCGGTGGGGTTGGCGGACGCCAGGTAGCCGTTGGGGTACTGGGCCAGAGACGCCGCCTTGTTCGCCTGGATGAAGTTGCCGCCGAGAGCGAATTCCGCGACACCGCACACGGCCGAGCCGTTCTGCGAGAAGCCGGTGAGCGCGATGCCGTCGGAGATGGTCGGGTACATGGCGGTCAGGGCGTAGGTGTGCTGCGAGCCGAACGAGTGGCCAACGTGGGCGACCTTCTTGAACTTCTTGTTGACGCCGGGGATCTTGCCATTGCGCAGCTGCTGGGTCAGGGCGCGGAGGGCGTCCACCTCGAGCAGGGCCTGGATCTCGTTGACGGGCTCGCCGTGCTGGGACTGGGCGATGCCGAGGCGGTCCCAGGAGAAGGTGGCGAAGCCGTACTGGTCGACGGCCTCGCAGACGTAGGAGTAGTTGTAGTTGTTGAAGGACAAGTCCCAGTAGCTGCGGTCAAAGCCGATGCCGTGGGTCAGGAGCTGCACGGCCTTGGGGTTGCCGTGGTCGGGCTCGCAGTAGGTCTGAAATCCTCGGGATCAGTACATGCTTCATCGACTATTACGCCAAGCCCTGACGATATGGAGCCCATCGCCTCAATGGCGATGTGTATACTTACAGCAGCGATCTTATACTTCCCGGAAACGGTCGCGTAGCCCTGCAGCACCGCCGCGGTGTAGTTCTTGCCGGCCTGGACCAGGTTGAGCATGAAGTTGGTCACATCGATGTTGGTGACCGGCGTCGTCTGGTTGAAGACGCCGTTGCGGGCCGCGACATCGACCTCGACGGTGATGTTCTGGCAGTTCCGGGCGGTGGCGATGCTCGCGAGCGCAGCGACAGCTGCGGAGGTGGTGAACTTCATCCTGGAATAACAATGAAATTATGTACACAGAGGAGGGATATGAGGAAGGATTCGTGTCGACCGCCTCGCGCGCGTACCAGTCCTTATATCGCTGAGCCGCCGTGCACCATCGCGTCCACAGACGCAGGTACGTGAACGCTGGCGCAAACCTACACCCGCAATGATTTGGAAAAGGTGGGCGGAGAAAGAGCGTCGGCGGGCCCCGCCAGATTGTGCGCAACGGTCGCGGCAGCGTCTGCCGTCGCCCAAGACGGTCATCTCATCAAACCCGGCCTGCTGGCTCGCGCTGGCTCGCGCTGCAAGCGGGATGGCGCTGCAGATCACGAAGCTTGTATTGATGTCTCCGCAGGGGCGACCGGAGGATGTGGGACGTCATGATCGTGGCGCCGTGGGTGGAGGCGGCACTAGCCGGTCCATCAGACTTCCCGCCCGGCCGCCGAGGATGTTCTGGGCGCTGGGTCTATTATTAATATTTGCATTGGAGCGTCGGTGTTGCGACGGCGGAGCGGGTCCCGTGTGCCCGGAGGTGCGCCGATGTTGAACGTGCGGCAATTACTGGTCTACACCCATTGAGACTTCCAAGACTCCCAAGAATCCAAGTGAAAAGACCAGCACCTTACGTCCGACGAAAGTCTGAGGGAGATCCCGCTGAGCCTCGGAGACCTGGAAAGGCTGACGGATGCGAAGCCCAGAAGGCTCCGAAATAGTATCTCATGAGTCGTATCTTCGTGCTATGCGCCCATGAGCCCTCACCGTGCCCACCACGCATGGCAGCATCACCCCCCGCGCAAGCAAATAAGTACAACCCAATGCCATAATAAGAGGGGAGCATATACAGTCCCATCCCCGAGATCAGTACCTCGGCCCTGCCATCCCCAGGATACTCCACCGCCACTCCCCGTGATCCTCCCCCCGCGGCCCGCCCTCCCGCGGGAACCACCCCTCGCACCGCCGCCGCCACACCATCTCCTCCTCCCGCTCCTTCCGGATGAAGTTCGGCCCGAGATCGAACTCCTCGTGCACATCCCCCACGCCTGCCGCGGCGGCCATCGAGACCGGACTCGCCATCCCAGAGCCCCCTACACCAGCCAGCGGCATGTTCTCGTCGCGCAGGTCGTCGATTCCCGCGAACGCGTCGTCCTCGTCTTCGGCTTCGCCGTCGGTGATGGACGGGGACAGGGGCTGTTGCATGCCGCCGCTGGTGGTGTCGCGCCGGTTGTCTTTGATCTTCAGCCATTTCATTTGTCGCGGGTCAAAGACCATGCCGCCGTTCACTTGGACACCTTGCGCGGCTTGGTGGGAGATAGGCGCTATGAGTGCTGGTCGTGGCGGTGACGACGAGGGATGGCTGGGGAAGTGGTCCATGTAGGATGTTTGATGGTGGCCAGTGGGTGTGGGCGTTTGCAGGGGAGGCGGGATGTCGAAGCCGTGAAGCACGTTCTCGTTGCCTTCCCAGCGTTGTAGTTGGGCATTGTACCTCATGCCCTTATTTTCACCGGCTACAATCACATGTTAGTGGCGTTCGAGAGACACGTTTAGCAGGACGACTCACCCGTAGCATCATGGCCCATCTTCGTAATGAGCTGAGGCGCGATTCGTTTGCCCTTCACCCTCTGCGCACTCGGACTCGAATGTGGACTTCGCGCAGCCACCTGCGCTTTCCAGTCGACCGCCGTGTGTGTGTTGGTCGACATTGGCATCAGCGGCCCTTGGCTTCTCGGCCTCAGGTTGTTGTTTGTGGGCTTGGATTCTCTGGCCCTACTGGCGGTGGCAGCGGTGCCGCGCATCCAGCTAGGCGTATCCCGTGGCGGTGCTGCAGGAAGAAAGCCCTTCGTGGGACTCGCTGGCGTCCGCGGTGGCGCTGGAGTCATCATTCGGTCTGGGATCGCGATGGTGCGTTTCACCGGGTCACGCAGATCACTGCGGCTCGGCACATGCCGCAGACCTGATCGAGGCAGGCTTTTCGAAGGAGCAGGTTCCTTGACGAACTTGCTCTCCTTGACATGAGAGGTGGGCAGGTCATCGAAGAGGTCGAGCTCGGTGCCATTGCCGAAGTTGCGCTTCCGCTCAGGCTTAGTGACATTGCGCTTCGAAGCGGCTTCACGCACTAGCTCCTTAGATGCCGTGTCTTTGCGCGCCAGTCGGCTGGTACGTGATGGCGTGTCAGGTGCGTGGGACATCGACAGACGAGATTGTGCTCTCGGCGGTGGTGCCCTAGGCGGTGGCGATTGAGCTCCGTTTCTGCTCGCGTCGGAGGATTGTCGGAGATGGTACGGGAAAGCTCGCTGCGCCGACGCATGTGTCGTCTGATGTATGGGTTGGCCAATTGGGATGAATGTTGGCCGTTGAGGTGCCGTCACTGTTCGCTGACTGCCAAGTACCGGTGCAGATTTCTTGGACTTCAAAGTGCGAGCGACTGTGGTGGCAGGCTGGGGTCTGCCAGATGGGATCTGCGACGTTCCGTGCTCATAGACCGGTTCCAGTCTTGACGCAGGCGGCTTGGTACCAGACACTGGCCTGGGCAGATGCGAGCGCATGTGCATCGGCTTGTCGGTAGGCTTGTCATGGAAGTTGAGGGTTGTCGCAGGTCGCAGGACCGGGGTAATAGACTTCGCATCCTTGATCTTGAGATTCTTATTGAGCCGCGTCTTCCTATTGAGAAGATCGCCTCCTCCAAACTCGAAGCCGTCAAGGAAATCGTCGTTGTCATTCGACAACAGCTTGGACTTCTTATGCACATTCAGGGTCGAGGGCTGCTCAATCGCTGGACTCGGCTGCAAGTCTGACAGCTCAGCCTCGCCAGCTTTGCGCTTCTGTATCAGGGCAGCGAAGTCCATAGGCTCATCCGGGATCTCCAGGCCGTTCAATGGATCTGTCTCGCTCTCCGCGGTCACCGATCCAGCGCTGGGGCTCATTGCGGAAGCCGATGAACTCCTGCCTCGCCCATCACGCTTGGTGCCCGCGAA
>JAWDJV010009561.1:0-31065 GCA_033119285.1 Teratosphaeriaceae sp. CCFEE 6253
GGTAGTACCTTAAACTTCCTATATTCGACTAGGAACTGTTCTTAGTTATCGCGGAGTATTCGTAAGGTAGTATTGAATTCTTAAGTATCTACGCTTAAGCTACCGTCCTTATTAATCTTAAGGATTCGTTGTAGCTTTAACAAAGTATCTTCTATATAGTCGATTCGTCTACTTAGCGCGTCGGCGCGCCTATTATCCTTACCTAGAGTGTATATAATATCGAACTAGTATTGTCCAAGTAGCTCTAACTATCGACACTATTGTCTCGAAAGATCCTTAGTAGTCGTAAAGTATTATAGGTTCTTATAATCTAAGTAGATAGTTAGTCCGGTTGCTCCTTTATAGTATATTCTCTAATAGCGTAATACTACGACGATTGCTAGTAGCTCCTTATCGTAGATTTCGTAGTTCTGTTCCGCTAGTAATATCTTCCTTAAGAAATATACGATAGGGTATCGGTTACCGTTCTCTTCTTAAGTAAGGTAAGCCCTAATAGCAAAGTCGGATACGTCGGTTTCGATAATAACTTTCTTTTTTAGGTCGAACATAGCTAGTGTCGGTATAGATATACTTACTTATTTAAGGCGATAGAACGCCTTTTCCTAGTCTACTCCCTAATTAAATACGATGTCCTTTCTTATAAGGTTCGTAAGTAGCGTAGCGATCTTAGAGTAGTCCTAAATAAACTTACGGTTATAGTTCGCGAGTCCTAGGAACGCCTAGACGTCTTTAACTATTTTAGGAGCCGGCTATTCTATAATGGACGTAATCTTCTCGGGGTCTATGCGTATTCTATTGACGCTAACGATAAATCCGAGGAAGTTAACTTCTTTCCTAAAGAACTTATACTTCTCTAGTGCGGTTTGGCATCCTACCTTGTCTAGTCGTTTAAAGACGGTATCGATATCCTTAATATATTGTTCTCGGCTGCCCTTTGTAAACACTAGTAGGTCGTCTATATAGGCAATAACGATAATGTCGAGGATGTGTCGAAGCGTTTCGTTAATAATTTCCTAGTAAGTAGCTAGTGCATTAGTAAGACCGAATAGTATTACTAAGAACTCGTAGAGTCTAAAGCGTATCCTAAAGGCGGTTTTCTATTCTTTACCTTCGGCTATACGTATACTATAAAAGGCGTCGCGTAGGTCGATCTTAGTAAACTACTATACTCCGGTAAGCCTATTCTTTATTTCTTTAATGTTCGGTAGCGGGTACCGATTCTCAATCGTAATCGCGTTAAGTCGTCTGTAGTCGATAACTATCCGTAGCTTGTCTAGTTTTTTTGGAACGAACATTGCTAGTAAGGCCGTAGGTAACTAGGATTTGCGTATCTAGCCCTTAGCTAAGTACTTGTCGATCTACTTACGTTATTCTTCTAGTTCTCGTTATAATAGTACGTAAAGTAGTCCCTATAGTAGATCCTTATTAGGCTAGAGTCTAATCTTATAATCCTATAGTTAGTACTTAGGTAAGGTATCGAGCCCTATCTCTTCCTAAAAGAGCCGCTTCTATCTTTAGAACTCTTTAGGGATGTCCGAAGGTACGTCGTGTCCTTTATTAGTTCTAACCTTATAACCCTATAGGACCTTACTAGTATCTGTCGAACTTAAGCTAAACTATAGCGTCGTTGTCGGTTAGCGGAGTTATGTGTCCGTCCTTCCCTTATCCTTTAGCGAACACTACCGATATAAAGGGTTAATATCGATAACGTAAAGACATCTCTTAAAGGTAAGTACTCGTTTCCTCTATTCGATATAGGGGTTATGTCGTTCTAACTAAGGAGTGCCTAGAACGATATTATGCCTAGCTATAGGCACAATATCTAGGACAACCGTCTCGTAGTACTATTAGAAGATTAGTTGTAGTAGCATTGTCTTACTGTCTACGTCGGGTAGTAACGAGCTATCGACGGCCGTTAATTCGTATCCGCCGTTTTTCTTCTTTCGGGTAGCGATCCCGTAGTAGCTTACAAACCGTAATAGTATAAAGGTTCCGCTAGCTCCGGAGTTAATTATAGCGTAGGTTTCGTGTCTATCTACAATGCATTTAGTACGGAAGACTAGTACTAAAGTCGTCTAAGCATTCGTGTTATTAAGCTCCCGTAATCTACTCTTATTAACGGGTCTTATTAGTTTTTTAACTATGTAGCGGAGGTCCTAGTGTCGTTAAGGCAGATTTCCTAATTAAGGGGTCTACCCTTAGATCGGAATGTAATCCTTCCTCCGTACTATATTATCGTAACTTGTCCCTTAAGCGTAGCTCGGTAATGTTAGAAGATCCTTCCTATATAGATCGTAGGTATTATTCCGTTTAGCGTAAGTAGAGGTATCGACTACTATAATATATAGTTCGTATATTGCCGTTTTATCTCTTACTCCGGGATCTTATCGTCCTAGTATTTAGCCTAGATTTGCTCGATCTCCTTATAACGCTATGTAACGGTTTATACGCGATCTTTTATTTGTCTAGAGATAGTAATCCCCGTTAGTATAACGTATCCTCCGCTTAGGTAGAATATACTTCCTATTAGTATAGCTTCTCGAACGTATAAGTAGTTATACTCGTCGACGTTGTTAATTTGCCTATAGGTCTAGAATATAGATCGTAGTTAGAGTATCGTCTACTTAAACTCGTAAGGATATAGTCGTCGTTTCCTAGATATCTTAGGAAACATTTCCTTAAATTGTTAGGCTAGGTAGAGGACTATTCGTCGGATTGGTTCTAGTCTATCTACTATAAAGTTAAGTACCTCGTTGTCGTCTAGTTTATCGTCGTCGGAATATTCGTCTTTAGATTCCTCCGGCGTTAGTACTTAATCGGTATTAGAACCGTCGACCTCTAGTAGTACTCCTAGGTCTATAAATTAGTCGTAATTAGGTTGTCTCGTACTCTAAAGTACTATAGCCTATCTAGTTAATTCGGTATCGCTCTCTTCTTCTAGAGAGTCTTCGTAGTTATTATATAGGATTATATCCTCTCGTATAAGCGGAGGTAGAGACCTTCCTCGGGCGTAGTAGCCGTCGTCCCTAGCCTACTATAGTAATAGTAGGCGCAATACTAGCACTTCGTTATCTAGAGGGAGGTTATCGTAAATAGTGTCCTATCTATGCCTTTTAATAACGTTAAGTTCCTTACGATACTTACGTAGGCGGCTAGGGAAATACCCTTCGTTATTCTTAGAGGATTAATACGTCGTGTATAAGTCGTCGTAGTAAGCCGTCTAGTGCATCTAAGCGTACTTAGGCTCTTCTTAAGCCGTAGTATCGTATTTACCGCGAGTCGTTTTAATCGGTAACTCGTTGTCCGTTCTAGTTATAACGTTAACCTCGTAAGGCTACGTATTAGCCCTACGCTACTATAGTTGCACCTTGCGGCTACGGTAGTCCTTTGTAATGTATCCTATCTTCTAATAGTTATAGTACTTCCTATCTTCTCGCTTAGTTCCCTAGGCCTAGTGTCTACCCTTCTGTCCTCTACCCCGTCCTCGGTTCGTAGGACGTTTCTAGATAATGTCGATTTCTATAGTATTAGGATCGCGACGTTGCTTGCCTCCGGACTAGCCGTTAGTAGCATAGCTAGATCGTCCGTAGTCCTAATAGTTGTGTCGTTTCTCTATAGATCGTTCGTAGAGCTTATTATCGACTTTAATTACTGCTCGCTATAAACGTAGTAGTGTCGATTAATCTGCTCCGTAGCGTATAAGCTCGTCCTTTAAGTTATCCTTAAGTCTACGATAGTACATAGTACGTAAGGCGTTGTCGTCCTATTCCGTTTTAGCCGCGTATTCTATAAACTTAGCGGTATACTAAGATACGGACGCCTTTTAAGTAACGTATTAGATCTATCGAATAGCGACTTGTTAATCGTTACTAAGTCCGTAGATAGAGCGTATCTCTAGAAGGAATAATCGGAAGTTCGTAAAGATGCCTTCTAGGTCGGTATCGCGTATTAACTTATCGGTAAGTCGGGGTCGAATCTACTATTAGGCTTTACCTCTAAGGTAGGAGGTAGTAGTAAGATACTACTTATCCTCTCTAACCTCCTCTATCTTAAAGTATAAGAGGATCTAGTTAAGCTAATCGTCGAGCTTATAGCGGTCTCCGTAGAAGAAGTCGGGTTTAGCGACCTTTATCTTATCGTCGCTCCTAGAGCGTATAGCGGAGGCCGTACTAGCGCTTCTATCGATAGAAGATATGTCGTGTCTAAAGAACTACTAAGTCCTTAAGGGTGTTTAAAGTATTACGATCCGATAAAGTCGTCTCGACGTAGTAGAGCTCGGTAGGCTTAGTTAGTATTAAGACACGGCGTAGGTATACTTCTCTCTATGTTAGTAGAACCTAATAAACCTCTCTAAGTAAATTACTAAGCGTTAGTATGCGAAGACCTTTTAGTTAGATTGAAATATAAGTTAAATACGAACTACCTATATAGAGATCTATCGCAATATATACAAAGGAAATTCGTGTCTCGTTTAACCGTTCGACTATGTTACTAGTCGACCGGTCGGTTCGACTGTATAGTCGTTTGACTATGTCGGTAGTCGACTAGTCGGTTTGACTAAGTTATGTAACCGTTAGTTAGTTACGTGCGCTACGTTATACCTTAGCTAATTCCGTTAGCTATAAACTTCTCGCGGCTATGTCTTCCTACGTAGCCTAGCGTATATTCGTAACAGTTCGTAATATAGAGCGACTTCGTATTCGAAGCGTATATAAAGTATAAGCTTAGTATTACGTTCTATCCGTAAACGGACAGACAGATAGAAAGGTCTAACTAGACCTTAGAATAGTACTTACGATATTACTATTCCGAAGTATAAGACGATTAGGCTATAAGGCTAGCGTAAGCGGAGTTCGTAGTTAATAATAGCGTCTACTATACGCTACGTATAAGCCTATTCGAAATCCTATATAGTTTTAACCCTAATATTTATCTCCCCCCGACTCGGGACGAGTCGTACGAGGAGAGAGTACTAGCCGTAGCGGAGCGTACTCGTAGTATATAAGAAGCATACGCGACGCTAGCGAAGCGCTAGCGCGAGACCTAAGAGTCTTAAAAGAAGTCTTAGAATTTAAGGTAGAAGCCTATAGTATATAAGGTAGGCGATATAGTACTACTCTCTACTAAGAACCTAAGAATACTAGGTATAAAGAAGAAGTAGAGTACCCGCTTTATTAGCCCCTTTTGTATTCGAGACGTAGTCGGCTCGTAGGCGTACCGCCTAGCCTTACTAACATTATACCTTATTTATAACGTTTTCTATATCTCTCTCCTAGAGCCGTACCGGTAGCGCGTAGGTAAGGAGCCTACGGAGCCTATACTACTCGTAGATTATAAGGACGAATAGGAAGTAGAGGTAGTAGTAGGTTCTAAGAAGAAGTTAGGGTAATAATAGTACCTACTCCGGTAGAAGGGGTAGCTAGAGGAATATACAAGCTAGGAGCTAGTAGTAAGCTACGTATACGCGAAGGACTTAGTAGACGCATACGAGGTATAGGCGAAAAGTAAGATACGCGCGAGGTATAAGAAGCTTAATTAAGGTTAGTAAGGACCGTCGCCGCGTAGGCGCTAAGCCTACGGGCCGCCGCCCCTACGGTCTTATCGCGTATAATGCCCGCCGCCCTTAATTAGTTAAGGTCGTCGTCTACGCCCGCAATCTAGGGGGGAGCGTTACTTAACTCCGAAGAGTTACGCCGCTCTACCTCCTCCGCCGGAGACGCCGTATACTTACCGCGCCCGCGCCTACCGCGCGCGCGCCCCGTACGTCCTCCGCGCCCGCCGCGCGCCCGCCTCCTACGCCCGCCGCGTCCGCGCGCCGCCGGAGGCGCCGCTAGAGGCGCTACCGGAGGCGCTACCTCCTCCTTTAACTCCTCCTTATCCTCCTCGTCCTCCGGGCTATCTACCCTAAGGGCGGCGTCTATACTCTCTATAGGTAGACTAGTAGCGCTAGCGAACTATAGGATATTAGTAAGTAAAGCGTATAAGTAAAGTAGGCGTTACTTACTAGCTTCCCTAGGGCGACTATCCTAGCTAGGTTCCTACGTACCCGCTATATCTCTAGTAGTATATCTATCGAGCTCGACGTATACGGGGCGCCGGCGGAGGTCTTACGAGGCGTACGCTAGTCGCTAACGGTACGCGAGCGGTTAGCCTTAAAGGTCTTTAGGCTATCCTTAAGGCGGCGGAGGGCCTCGGCCCGAGCTAGCGCCGCGGTAGCCGTAGCCTCCTCGTCTTCTACTAGTACGCTCCGAGCGTACTCGCGTACTACGCGGACTACGGTATTAAAGAGCGGGAATATAGGGGGCTCGACGGTAACGTACCTATACGCGGTTAGTAAGGTTTATATACGCTAATAGACTACGCGACGCGTACGCGTCGTACGGGGAACGTACTCGTAGTAGGAGGCGGCGTATCTCCCGTACTTCTTCCCGAAGAACCCGGTAGTACTATTATATAGATCTATACCGTATTAGTATACTACGCGACTAATATACCTCTACGCGACGCTTACGCCGCGCTAGCTATACGTATCGGTCCCTTTATCCCTATAGTAGGGAATGTACCTATTATATATAGGGATTAGGGGCTTAGTATCTCTCTTAGGAGGTATAGTATCTTACGTAGTACGTACGAGGCGCGAGCGTTATAGGTACAAGGGGGGCGTAGAACGCGTAGTAGAAGCTTATTACCTTTATAAAAGGTCTTAAGTACATATATATATATTTAGGGAATACCCGTAAGGAGCGGGCGAATAATAAAATAAATAACTACGCGCAATAAGCGGGCCGTACGCGAACCGCCCTACCGGTACTATAAGAATAGAAGGAGTAACTCTAGGTTACTCTTTCCTTGCTAGCTTTCCGGTTAGAATATTTAGGCATTATAATAAACGGTACGCGTATATTGCGCGTACGCGTTTAGTAAGGGTATCGCCCTCTACTACTATAAGGAACTAAGGGTAGTCCCTATTAGGGAGGGAGGTAACTATTATAGAAGATAGCCTAGTATAGCTTTAGGATAGTTACGTAGAAGGTTACGTACATAGTTACGTATATTAGCCGCCCGGCTAGCGGCCGGGTAAGCGGCTAGTATACGAATACTATACGCGCCCTTTACTACTCCTAGGAGAAGTAGTAATTAGCGCTATACTTAACTAAGTATTTAGTTAGAGACGCGCCCTATACGCTACGAGATATTTTTACTATAGATACCCCTATATTAAACGAGCTCCTTAACCTTAAAAGGTAATCTCTAAAAGTATCTACTTATATAAAGGCGGCTTCCGATCTCTTAGTCCCGCTACTTCTCGTCTAGAGTTCGCTATATTCTACGCGGAGAACGTTTCTATTAACGTCCTTATAAGGACTATTAAGGGTAGTTCCTCCGGTCGGGCGGCGCCTTCCGGACGCCGTCTAGTATCTATCTTCCTCCGATCGCTTAAGGGCGGTACGAGTACTCGCTAGCTCGGCTTCTATATACTACTAACGCGTATATAACTCTTTAAGTATATATTGTATCTTAGAGACCGTTATTTCCTACCCGGGGCTATTGTTCCCCGAGGGTTCCGCGTCGGTAGCCGGCGTAAGGCCTACGGAAGACGAATCTATATTTATATTAATCTAACTTAATATTACGGGTAAACGACGTATATACTAAGGTTTAATATAGTTTAGTATTTAATAAGTTAGATAAAGGAAAGAGAGAACTCTTAGCCGTTACCCCGATAAGGAAGAGTCGGGTACTAAGGCCGAGTATAGGCCGAGCCTATACCTTAACCTAAGGCTTGCCCTTTATAGCTAGTACCGTACTCGGTACGCGATAGAGGTTACTAGTAGTAGAGACTATAAAGTATACGTAGTACCTAAAGAGCTAGATACGCACGAAGTTAATAGTCTAGTCGAGGTTAGTACTCTATATTCCCCCCCTCTCCGCTACCGCTAACGGCGGTAATAGCTTACTATTTAAGCCTCCGCGGAGGTTAAATATACCTACGGTACTAAGCTCCGCCGCTTAGACGTCGCCTAGTACTACTAGAACGAGCTTCGTAATAGCTATTACTATAGAGGAAGCTAATAATCTATATAGCTAGTAATTTACTACTCCTCTACTATCTAGCTAGTACTAAGCCTAGGTTATTAATATAGTTTAAGCCTAATTAAGTAAGCTAAGTCTAGTAGCTCTCTTAAAGCCGCAAATTAAGCCTAGCCTCGTTAGCTTTAAGTTAAGACAAGCGACGGCAGTTACTTGTCTTGTTTTGCTTACTTATACGTCTAGTTAAGGTCCGTTTATCTTTGTGTGCCATTAGCAGTCTCAAACACGGCTTGAACTACTGCTGCTCTCCCTCGCTCTCACACGTGGCATCCGAGCCCGCACCGTCTCCGGTCCCATTTGCACGATCAGCCTTGTCTGTCGGCACCAGCCCATGCACCAGTCCGGGTTCCGTGCCAGGTGACCAGGTCTCCAGGCCAAGTATACTGATGGCGCGCGAGAATCTTGCTAGCGATTTCTCCGTCGGCTCTGGCGGTGGTGAGAGTGATAGCGCGTACGTTGTCTCTGTTGGTAGCGACACCGTGCAGTCCAAACCTGCGATGCGAGGGAATACCTCGTTGCGCGCGGCTGCAGAAGTCGGGAGTGTTAGATAGGCGAGTGTGACCAAGGTGGTGTGCTCGTCATGCCAAGGTTCCGGATGAATATCGTGTGAGATCCAGACGTCAACACCGAAATGCTTCCGGATGAAGGCCTTGTGAGTGGTGAAGAATCCTCGGTCGTCGCTGCCTGGAGCGCCAACGACCTCACCCCATTGTATGCGCTCGCTATCGTGCCTGACGCGCCAGCAGTCGAGACCGGGCAGTATCTCCTCCCATTCATCGGCCTCGGTCAAACATCTGTTCAGCTCCTCGCGCTCTTCACAACTCAGGTGAGGCGAGAGATCGGACTGCCGGCCCTTTCCCTTCCCCCTTCCGTTCTCGCCAAGGTGGTGGGAGCGTAGCTTCACCAGTTCTTCGCCGCTGTAATGGTCGACAGGATTGCAACGTGCTTCAAAGCACCAGCTAGGGACGTTCCACTGATACCCCGTCTCGTCTCGCTCACTCGCAACGAGATGACTTTCGATATGGGAAATCATTTCGGCCGGCAGACGGATGACGTGGACATCTTTGCCTTCGCCGTAGCGATTACAGAGCCGCAGAGCATGTATGGCAGGGTGAACATTGATGTAGGCCTCCAGGTTCGCGCCCAGAGTGGCAGGATCCACGCGCACGACGTACGAGAGAAGCATGTCGATGTGAGGCATCGTACCTAGAGGACAATCAGCTGGGCTTCGAGCCCCGGAAGTGCCTTAGCCTGATACCTATGATGGTCGATTTCAAGCGCTGAAGACCAGATTAGAGCTCCCACATGTCCGACAAGTGCGTCTTTGTGAGTGCTGAAAGGATGAGGGGGGAGCTTGCATGTAGAGTATAGTGCAAGGCAGTGAGCTGGAGCCAGGAGGAACCGATAACGTTGGGCGCGGCCCCGCCGCTTGTGCCACGCCACAGCGTCGGACAGATCAAGGGCGCGACATGAGTGTGCACTTCAGCTTGCTACGATGACCAGCGACAGAAGTCTGCCCGTCACATACGACTGCTGTTGTTCTCCGTGTGGATAAGTCCCGCGCATAGTCAAGCAGCGAAGTGAGCATTGTGGAGATGGCTCGCTGACCTGACTGCAGGCCGCCACGTATCAGAGTAGCGTCCCGAAGCCGAACGTCGTCTTGATACTGCGCACATAGTATTCCTCCCAATTCCGTTTCGTTGGCTCCTCTGCATTGATGATTGGTCAGACATTTCGCTCGCGAACAAGTCACTACTCGAGAAGTCGAGTGGACATAGTACGACTTACCTTGTCCAATAGGCACACCTTCCCAATCCACCCGCATGATCGTCACAGCATCAATGTCGTTTTGCTCAAACTTAATCTTCAACGTGCTGTAGTGACCTTGCGGCCACTGCGCCAATCGCCACTTCTGCTCAATGTACGTTGGCTTTTCGAGCTTCGCAAATGAGCCGGACACATTGCCGCCGAAGATCTCGAAGCGCGCGCCCTCTTTTGCGCCCTCAAACACCTTTGGTGGTGCGCGCGTAAAGGCCGCGATTCGCTGCGGGTCGGTGAAAGTCTCGAACAGCTGCTCGGCTGTGGTGCGAAACTCTTGCTGGTCGGAAAGCGAGGTGACGTTGACCTTGCCGGCTGTAGTGGAGTTTGTCGCCTTTGGCTTGTCACCTGGCTTGGCAACAGAAGAACTTTGCGCCGTTTTCGGTGTGCTAAAACCGGAGGAAGGGTTGGTGCCGGGCGCATGCTGGATGTCTTTGCCGTGCTCAGCAATGAGTGCCGGTGCCAGCTGTTGCAGACGTTTCCGAATCTGTGGTGTGATCTCCTTGCGAACGAGGTCTTTTGCTGGCTCTTTGCTCGAGTCTGAGCTGTATATCTCTATCTCGAACTGTGCAGCATTAGTGACCTGTTGCCAAGCGCGAGCTCATGCGGCGCATTGCAGACGTACAACGTACTCGTCTTCCTCCGTATCATGCGCCACTTCGGGGATCGTGATGGTGCCGCTCACGTCCTTGGTGTCGTCTTCTTGGCCTTCACCCTCGGCTTTGACCGGGACTCTGCCGATGTACTCGAGCTGCAGCCGGACGTCGAAAATGGTAATCACCTTTCCTTTGCGCTGCGAGACATCGACATCGCCATCCATACTGAGCACTTTGCTGACCTTTGCACTCGTCCCATCCTCTTTACTCGCTTTCACCCCAACCAGCTCACTGCTCACCCAGTCCTTTGCCCAGGGAGAGACATCCTTGGAGACCCAGTGCCAGTTGTTGGGGTTGTGAAGTGCCATGCCTGGGGCAGTGGGAGACTTGAGCTTCTTCATGGAAGTTAGCGGTGGCCTCTTGAGGTCTCAGCTTTGTCAAAGTGGGTGCAGATTGAGTGTGATCAGAGGTGATACTTGTTGTATCGCAAGCTATTCGACAGTAGAGGCGTACAAAGACCTCTAACGTCCGACGGGTGCCAGCAATTGTTCCTCATCATGACAGGAAGGTGATCCGGGGGGATTGGAGGAAGCGAGGGGCATACCTTGACCGGGGTGCCGCTACGGATCTTGGATGAGCATGTCAATGATCAAGTCCACGCGAGCGTATGAGTGCGGTAGCTGTCTCTGGCGAGGAGAGGCGGGGTCATGTCATGCTGGTGGGTAGCACACTCGGCCGTGAAGTGTACATGTATGTGTGGTTTGGAATCGTCTCGAAAACGCGACGTGCCTGAGGTTGCACCGGTTCCGCGGCTCTGCGGCCGGCGGCACTGGCCGGCGGGATCTTCCAAGGATGTCAGGCACGGCATCGTCACCATTCACATGCAACATGCGACGCGAATGGGAGCTTGTATGCTCTGTCTCACTCCGCGGACGTCGACTGACAGACTGACGCACAGCGGGTGGTCGACATGGTAGGGAAAGAGTCTGCTTTCCAATCGTGCTGTCCTCTCCTACACTTCCTTCCTTCGCACACGTCGGATTGACCTCGCAGGACCGCGCGGACCAGAAGCGCAATAGAAGATGAGGGCGTCGGACCATGCAGTGGCTGTCATTGCAGCTGCTCTGCATTCAGTCAGCGCAATCGTGCTTGACGTCAACTCCAGTGGTGGGCACATGAGCTGGCTCGCAGCGGAGTGCCCGCAAAGCTGACGGCACAATAGTGTCCATCCGCAACGCTTCCTCAATCCTCGCCTACGATCTTATGTCGTGGTATCAGAACAACCAGTCCAGCACCGCAACAACCGCAGTAGGCACCCTACCGGCACCACTCTATTGGTGGGAGGCGGGAGCAGTATGGGGCGGCATGATCGACTACTGGGCATACACGAACGACACCAGCTACGTGTCTACGATACAGCAAGCACTGCTCGCGCAGGTTGGGCCGAACAACGACTACATGATGCCAGCATACTATGCTTCACTCGGCAACGACGACCAAGCGTTCTGGGCCATTGCCGTGCTTTCGGCTTTGGAGTATGGATTACCGGCTCCCAGTGGGAGTGAGGAGAGTGTGTGGCTGGACTTGGCGAAAGCTGTGTTTGATATTCAAGTTTCGAGATGGGATTTGACGTCGTGCGGTGGCGGATTGAAATGGCAGATCTTTCAATCAAACGCTGGCTGTAGGAACCCATGCTAGACAGCCAATTCTCTTCGTCACTGGCCTCACTGACTCGCTCTCCCAGATGACTACAAGAACAGCATCTCCAACGGCGGCCTCTTTCAGATCGCCGCACGGCTAGCGCATTACACCGGCAACCAGACCTACCTCGATTGGGCCGACCGCAGCTGGGATTGGATGCAGGCCATCGGACTCATCGACCCCACCAACTACAATGTCTACGATGGCTCGGACGACCTTCTCAATTGCACGGAGCTCGACCACACTCAGTGGAGCTACAACCCGAGTATGCTCTTATACGGCACAGCCATGTTGTACAACTTTACCAACGGGAGCCAGATATGGGAGAACAGGACTACGGGACTGCTCGAAGCTTGCGCCAACAACTTCTTCACGCCCTTTTCAAATGCGACGGATATCATGTTTGAGCCCGCGTGCGAGCCGATGGGAACCTGCAATATCGATCAGTACTCCTTCAAAGCATACTTATCTAGATGGATGGCGCAAGCTGCCATGGTGGCCCCGTATATCGCTGGGCCGGTCAAGATGCTTCTATCTCGCTCTGCTGAAGCGGCCGCGCAAGCTTGCTCCGGAGGACAGAGTGGGACCGTGTGCGGGCAGAAATGGTACGCCGGCGGATATGATGGCAGCTATGGCGTGGGCCAGGAACTCAGTGCACTCGAAGCTGTCCAAGCATTGCTCCTGCTGCTTGACGGCGGCAGCAATGCGACGCGACGGTATCCACTGACGAGTAGGGACGTCCATTTTCAAGTGGCAAGTCCGAATCTGACGAGTACCCTCTCTCTGCCGCCTAGAACGACTGCGACTGGATCCAGGACCAGCTCGTCGCGACCTTCGAGTGGGGCTAGACGCAGCATAGGCATTAAGGGTGGCATGGAGGCCTGGGTTATCGCGGCTGTGCTTACCGCAGCGAGCGTCGCTATCGGCGGCGGTATCACCCTCGTATGACGAGCTTGGTGGGAACGACGCGGAAAGAGGTTGTGACTTGCGTAATGAGGCACGACAACGACACCGATAGATAGAGCAAATTGGCTATCCTGCCCGGAGCAGGACACACACATCTTTGCACAGGCCGTGACTGCGTCTCATGCGCCACTCATCCCCTAAGGCCGAGTAGAGAGCAGTGATTGAATTATAAGGAGCATGCGCCTGTTTCTATCATGTTACCTATCCCAGTAAGCAGGCACGTGAACATATTTGTACATTTACGTTTGTAGAGTATGCACTTGGAGGCGTTCCATCCGACGCGTGCCGAGGCATTCCTATCGTACATGTATCATCATACGACAGGGATACGATCATCTCATCATTGCGACTCCATCCCATCTCGACATCCTCCTTCTCATCTTCACAACACCACACAGCGTCCAACCACTTACACAATCGAGACTACGATGACCCGCGACGCGGCAGCCACGCAGAAGCGCGCAGCAGACGGTGCGGCGAAGCGGGGCCCGGTACTCTTTGAACTGCCGATAGGAGACAACGGCAACGTCGTCTGCACGAGCCCGCAGGACAAGGTGTACCTGATCATCTTCACAAGCCCGCCCGACAACAGACTTACATCGGTACTTTTCAGCCCTCCCGGGTGATCGGCGGTGCTGATACGTTAGTCTAGTCTTTCTGCCAAGCTCTCCTGCTCGCCCTGGACATCATCGAGACTCGCTATCCTCCCGGCGTGGTCATCACGACCTCCAGCATCGAGAAGTTCTACAGCAATGGCCTGGACCTCGAGCACGCCTCCTTCACGCCCGGCTTCTTCCCGAACAGTCTGTACGCGCTGTGGCGGCGACTCCTGACGTACCCCATGCCAACTATTGCGCTCCTGAACGGCCATGCGTTTGCGGGCGCGCTCATGCTGGCCATGATGCATGACTATCGGATGATGAACCCGCACAAGGGGTACCTCTGCTTGAACGAGGTCGAGCTGGGCGTGCCGTTGAGGCCGCCGATGACGAGTGTTTTCCGGCAGAAGGTCGGCCCGCAGACCTATCGGAGACTGGTGCTCGAGGCAGCACGTTTCAAGGCGAGTCTGCCCCGGAGACATGTGTATGTTGTCAAGCTGACTCGAAACCAGGCACTCGAGGCATTCAAAGAGGGTATCGTGGACTGGCTGGGTGGTCTCGACGAGGTGCTATCGTACATCGACGACCTCAAGTTAGTGCAGAAGGCTGGCAAGGGCATGAGCGGCAAGCAAGTGTACGGCGAGTTGAAGCGGGAGATGTGGCGCGAGACGGTCGGCTACCTGGAGAACTTTGGGGCCGAGGACGGTCGGGACTTCATCGTCGAGGCGCGGAAGAAGCGGGAGAGGAGTCTGGCGGAAGGTAAGGTGAAGGCGTGGGAGGCTAAAGCTAAGCTGTAGATAGGCAAGCCTCAAGTCCACCTTGGCAGCGTCCTTCTCATCGGGAAGTTCCATGCGAGAGCTCAGCATGGCGCTCGACGAAATGGACCGGCACCAGACATGACGTGATCAAAGCCTGACACGCTTCCAGGTGCACCCCAGAATGTACCACTTCTGCGGCCGGACTTGCCACTCTCTTTCGGTCTCCAATATCGCCTCGAACGGGTCCTGTCACTGTGTATCGAATGGTGACTGATGGTGTACTGACCGCATTGACCGAAAGGAACGTGTCACGGTCCAGTATCCATTGGCGCACGCTTGTGACCACCTTCGCTATGATGATGGTGCCGGGCGCTGTGCAGAGGTCAATGAGAGATGTCGTGGGTATCACCCTGTCTCCTTATGCCCTCTGTCACGGAGCGAGAACGCAAACGCGATGAATAATGAAGGATCTGTGCGTGGTGGAGGCCGCGCTCAAGTCAACCACGGACTCGGCTTCACATCATCAGCCAAAGGCCACGATTGTTGTATACTCGTCGCTGCGCAGACAGCGTCTGGGCTACTGTGCGCATCGCTGCTGTGGGCATCGCTGAGATCTTCTGTACTCAGGGTCAACCGGAAGGGCACAAACTCAAGGACGTACTGGTGGTCGGTGTTCATCAACCCTGTCCCGTGACTGTCCGATGAGTCTTCGGGGAATACACGAGGCCGGTCCGGGTACCCAAGCAAACCCTTTAAGCTTAGTCCGACGTAGCTAGTCGATACGTGAAGGAGTTACGTCGCTGAAGTTAGAGCAGGGCTAGGACTGACTCGGCAAATGTCAGAAGCTCAGCTACAATGGGTATCTACGTATTCAAGACCATACCAGTCGCCACCCTGAGTATCCTGAGATCATGTACATTGGTCGCTCCCATGACCCTGCTTGGATGGCAAGTACTGGTGAGCTCGCCTGAGCAGCTATCGGCCCAACAGCAGCATCCATCAAGCTCTGTCGGGCCCCGTATAAGCGCGGCCACTGTGCTTTCGGAGGCCGTAAAGAAGCCTCCATTTCCACCCATATATGTCGTGAGATCGTTTACAATCCAGCAGTCGCAGCGTTCAAGTCCGTCATCTTCGTGCAAGCAACACCGCACCGAACACCTGCAACCCAACAACGATTACACCCCATCTCAACCACCCTAGGATCTGCCGCGCCCCTGCAGCCGCCGGCATCACCAGTATCGTCCCGCATTGCCCTTGGGCCGTCGTTCCCTCGGGCGGCACACCCTTCGCGATCAGTGTCGAGCAGTAGTTCCCGCCGTAGAGATACTGCGTTGTGGTCTGCTGCTGGTATGCGGGTGTCGTGGCGGCTTGCTGTGTCACGACCACGATACCCGCGACACCCACCGTATTCTGTTGGGGTTGTGTGTAGTAGGAAGTCGCCGGGGGATAGTAGGTGGATGTGGGCTGGACGTAGGACTGGTAGCCGCCGACGGCCGACCAGCCGGAGCAGGTGCAGCCCGAGGGGCAGCAGGCGACTTGGGAGTTGGACCAGGAGCAGACGTTGGATGCTGGGCAGCAGCTGTGCAGTCATGTCAGCGACGTCTTCCGGATGCTTGGAGGGTTGGTATCACGCACTATCCTGCCGCGCCTATGCTATCGCAGCTGGTTGGATTGCCGGCGGGACATTGCGCCTGGACCGCGCCGGTGCCGGTGCCGCAGGTATTGCAGGTGGGATTGGTGACTTGGACGGCGCCGGAGAAGTAGTATGTTTGCTGCGCGGTGGCGGAGCGGGCGAGGCACAGCAGTAGTGATAGGAGGAGCAGTGCGGTGCGTCGTGCTACAGCAGGTGGTGCTTCCATCGGAGGGCGGGCGGGCGTCTCACGAGACGGGAGTGGGGTCGGACTAGGATGGGATGGTGGGCATGAGAGAGGCAGGACGAGAGCGAGGGAACACCAATGGGACCACCAGCGATATTCGGGAGGGATAGCGAATGTGAGGGACGATGTGAGAGATGGAGAGATGCGGCGCAAACCTGGAAGCGACTCCAGCTCGAAGTAGGCTGCGTGCTGGGATCAAGGTCTTGTCCGCTATCTCGATGCCAGCCATCTTTCTCCGTGTCGCCTCGGGTCGCGGCCCTTCCTGTTCGAGCGCGTTTCGTCGCTGTTCTGCGCCTCAGGCCACTCCGTCGTCGACATCCCTTCACTCCTCGTCTCTTCACACATCCACCGTCAACGGCGCGAGGACATGGATACCTCCGTCGCCTGTGCCCGGCAAAGCTGTCCGGAAGGGGCAGTGGAAGCTCTCCCCAGCAACCGGATCTTCGGGGAGATTAAGTGCTTGCATTAGCGCCGATCATCGGCGCACGTGTTGGCGTGGCAGCGACGCGAAGCCGCCGGTTTGCCCCTCGTCGCGCCATCCACCAAGACACCACTCCCGACCTGCGACGACCGGATGAGAGCACGATCATGACATGACCAGCGACTCAGCCACACTCCCCGCGACCCTATATCCCAAGCGTTACTGGTCCGCCTCCACGACCTGGCAGGCCTGGAACAAACTCACGGCCTTCTCCATCCACCACTCCCTGCGCACCGAACCCGGCTTCGAGGGGCAGCACGTCTACTTCTTCGGCAACCACCCAATCCAGTATGTCCGCGTCGTCGGCGTGGTCGTCGGCATCGAGCAATACGGACGCTTCACGGTCCTCACCCTCGACGACAGCAGTGGAGAGTGCATCGATGTCAAGATCACGCGGAAGCAGGTCATGGCCGGGAGTGAGAAAGCCTACGCCAGTGATACGGGGGTGGAGGGGCTGAAAGTATGCGTCAGCTTCGGCTTGATGACGGTGCAGTTGCATGGCAAAGCGATTGTCATTGGCGATGTGGTTGAGGCGAAAGGCACCATCTCCGTCTTCCGGAACAACCGACAGATTGAGCTGAAGCGGATGTCTGGGGTCCTCAACACAATTGCCGAGGCTGCGGCATGGGCGAAGACGGCGAAGTGGATGAGGGACCTACAGGCACGACCGTGGCTGCTGACGAGGAGGGAGATGGATGACATGGACGAGAAGACCAGCCAAGAGGCGAGGGTGGAGCGCACGAAGACGAAGAGCAAGCGGGACTGGAAGGCCAAAGTCGACGACGATAGGCTGGCGCGCGAGGCTGTGAGGGAGGCGAAGAGGAAGCGGGCCGAAGCTAGGTTCAACAAGGGGGCGCTCAAGGGCAGTAGTACCATACCGGCACCCTGGGAGTGACGTCTGAGCGCGCGAGATCCTCTCGAATCGATGCGTCCCGGCAGGAGGGTCACCAGGCGCATGTGGAGATGAGGCGGCTAAGAGCCAGACATGATTGCAAGGGTACGAAGGTTACTGGAGAAGTCGAAAGGCCTGATTCCGATGGCGGTGAGCGATGCGCCGGGACGAGCAGCATCACAAGCTTGTCCGTGATGTGCGCAGAGACCGTGTCGTGCCGGCCTCAGCAGCGTTGACTGTTCGGCCAACCCCTTTACAAGACACAACGGGCTCTGCGCTGCCCTCCCTTCGCATCGAAGTACCCGGGGGAGACAGCAGATCACGGTCAGATCAGCCAAAAAGATGCCGGCTACACTACAACCGGTCCATCCTGCAATGGTGACTCCACAGCCATTCCCGACTTCGGGGCCGACAGAGTCCTGTACAGCTTCGTCGCCGGAACCATCCGGATCTTTTACGAGACGAACAGCCGCCGGATCGCTTGCGAGCGCGGTACTCAACGAGGAGGTCGTTGGTGCTTCTTGATGAACCTTCCTATCGTCCCTGCGAAGTCCCGCGAGACTACTCATGCGCTTGATTGCGACGGTGAGTCGCATGAGAATCTACGTCACCGTCAACGACTCACACGCACTGGCTCACTCACCTGGGATTTCAGCCCGATGGCTCATGTTCGAAGCGGCGAGTCGCTCAAGGCCTCAAGACGTGGCAGCCAGTCTATACAATCACGGGCGCGTCTGGCTGGTCAGGGCTTGGTGTCAGGATCGCTCTTCCAGGATTCCTCATCTTCCTCTGTACGACGCGCAAATCCCGCCGCAGCACCCAGTGCCCTGGATACCGTCTTGTGTGCATGAGCGCTGAGCACGAGAGGTCGTCATTCGGGATCAGTCATTACTTGCCAATGTCTTCTCTCACGCAATCCAGGCTGGATGCTAGGAGGAAATTCGCTGACGCGCCACGATAATGATGCTTTCGTCTCACTTGAGTTTGGGTATGAGTACATGTAATCATGATGTGACGTTCCCGAGGACGGAGGACGGGCAAATTATCTTGGATTGAAAGGACGGGCCAGGCCTTTCTGCAGCAGACTTAAAAGTGCCCCGCTGCCTCCTCATCACCTGTCTTCTGTCGATGCCCTGTTGCACATGCAGGTACAGGGCATAATTATTGATGGCTTTCGCCACTCGGTTGGCCCCCAGCTCAGCCGTTGCCGGGGCAGCCGAGCCCTCCCCTCAGAAACGCCGAGACGGAGAATTGTGTTTCACGTGGTAGACGAAGCGAAGCCTCCACGACCCCGAAGCTGTCAGCGCCTCCTGACATCTCCAATTCTCCGAAGACGTTACGAGATGGGCGGTAGTAGGTACCGCTCTTGCGGTGAGTATGAAGAGTCTCTTCGTTGCTAGTGTTCTCGCTGCTCCACGAGTGTGTCTTTCACTTGCAGTCATTCCAGCCCTTGTTCAACTCTAGTCATTCTTTTTTGGGATTCACAATGGCAAGCAAGATCCTGCCTTTCATCGCCCTGACAGTCGCGCTGGTCGCGGCCGTGGATCCGACTCTCAAACTTAAGACCTACCCCGACGCCTTGACTCTGGGCTGGTCGTTCGACCCGGTGAAGGCATCGTACTGGACAGGCCTCCCACATCACCGCCGTACACCGTTCGCCGTGTCGCCAGACGGCAAGACAGGCTACCTAGCCTACCTTGATAGCAGCGGGACGAGCGTGCATGTCCAGCACATCCACCCAGCTACCATGACAGCCAAAGGCCCCGACGTCACGATCCCCAACGTATACGAAGCGGGCGGACTCGTAGCTCACAACCACGGCTTCGCCTTACTGGGCAACGAACCGATTCCATCAACAACCTCAAGCGACCCGCCGAGTGGTACCGACTATCCCAGCGGAACGCCAGTGCCTGCCATCTACCGCTACGTCAATGGCAAGCAGCAATGGAAGACGTTCATCGCGGGCCCGGGCGTGCACGCCGACGACGGCTTGAGCATGGCCCCGGATATGAACGGCGACCTGGTTTGGTCTGACGAGGCGCAGCTCTATGGTGCCTACTTCGTCGTTACCGACTACGAAGGCTGGGCGGCGGGCCACTTCGGCGACAGCATCGAATACGTCAATGACAATGGCACACTTGAGACCATCGAGGGTGCATCCAATTCTTGGGGCTGCTCGCACAACACCGGTATTGCCTTCGAAGCTGCGGACCAGCCGCCGTACGCCAGCATCTGCGCTGAGGACCAAGGCGCCATCTGGCTGAACACCAAGGGAACGGGTATGTCCAGCACTGGCGTCAAGATCTCCAACGAGAACACCACCAACGGTGGCGGCGGGGAAGCCATGGGCGGCATGTCCGGTTCGTACTCCGGGCTCGCCAAGTTCATCAACTCCACTTCCTACATCTTCACCTGGGTCTCCCGCGGCGCTGTCGATCTCACGGAGAACACTTGGATGGGTGCAGGCTACACCAGCTCCCAGAACCGTACCAATGGTCGTCGTGTCGCCATGGCCATGTTCAGCAACAAGGAGACCAAGGTCAGCGCACAGGCAACGAGCGAGGTCGGTGCGGCCGACGGTGATAAGCAGGTCAACTGGATCACGCCCGCCACAGGCCCGGACAGGAGCAATGCCCACGTCGCTGTCTTCGACGACGAGTATGCACTCATCACCTACGAAGAGATCGCCGACCCGTCGTGCGAGTTCATCGCCATGGGCTGCAGGGGCACCTTCACGGGCACGTACTACCAGCTTGTCAACACAGCCGGCCACAAGGTTGGCGATCCGATCAAGAGCATGAACAGCTATGTCGCGGGCGACATGGTGACGCTGAATAACGGCACGATCTGCTGGCCGTACGTCAACATGGATTGGCAGCTGGACACCGCGGTGGGCGGGTATGGTGGAGTGGCAGCCACGACGACGAAGATGTCTTTCGCTTGCATGAGCTTGGTATGAGCGCGTGCCCGGTGGACCGTCATCGGCGTCGCTAAAGGCCGGACCGGTGGCGGTTCGAGACCGAGCCCGTTTGATTCACGGATTGCTTACTTGGGGCCGTAGTGGATCCATCGCTGTCATTAGAAGCTGTAAAACATTGGGCGAGTGCCCTAAGCATTCGGGACTTTACCTCGTCGCATCGTCTTCTCCGCCTTTTGTTCTCTTCGCATCGGCCGCTACGGAGCTCTCCGGTCTCGCGTACTCCTTCGCGAGGCGATACGTCGATTGTACGCGAATTATAAGAAGGTACTTCCTACCGGGTACCCCTAGATTATAGAAGGGCTAAATTATAGACTACCTTTAGGCTTTAAATACTTACCCTTACTACTAGCTACTAGCTACTAGCTATAATTAATTAAGAGTAGAAGTTACTATTAGTAGAATAGTAGCTAGTAGCTTAGTTACTATACTTTACTACTAGCTACTATAGCGGCTATCTAATATAGCCTAGTATATACCTTAGTATAAAACTTATTATCTAATTTAGTTTTATATTAATAATAGTTATTTACTATCTATATTATACTATTACTATTAGTAATTAGTTAGACGCCTCTATGTACCTTTACTATACTTAACTCTATAGCCTAAGGGGTAGGAGGTAGCCTAAGGAGGACCTCTAGAGGTTAATAGAGGTAGATAGAGGTAATAAGCTACTATTATAGACCCCTCTTTTCTTAGTACCCTAGCTTAGGATCCTTAACTTTCCTAGCCTAAAATTCCTACTACTCTATCGATCCTAAACATAGGAGGATAATCGTATATATTAGGCTATGTTAGGTTTGCGCCGGTACTATACTACTATCTAAATTTTAGTATAATCGGTCTAAGGGGAGGGAATACTATAGACCTTAGTAGATAGATTACTATGGACCCTATTCTAAGAAGTATAGTAGCCTAGGTATTTCTAGTCCCTCTTAAAAAAGTTACTATAGACGTCTATAGCCGGCCGGTATCTTAGATAGACGCCTATTAGACTTATCGAATACTAGCTAGTTAGGAGGCCGTCTTAGTACCCGTACCGGTCGTAGGAGCGCCGGCGACCTTCCGGCGGTTCGATAGCGCCGAGCTAGCGCCGACTTTACGAGTCGGTACCGGCCCGTCCTTTAGCTAGAGATACTTCTCTATATAGTTACTCTTATAGTAACCTTTCTTACTATACCCGTAGTATACGACCGTCGCTAGGTACGCCGCGACTACGGCTAACCCTAACCCTATAGGTAAGGAACGGGCGTAGGACTATAAGGTATATTATACGATTTCTACTTCTTTCCGTTACTACGGCTCTCGTATTAAGTATACGAGTCGCCTACGGTACGCTTATACGTTACTAGCGCGATATCGCTACTTCTCTTAGTCGTAGACTCTAGCCTCGTTACTAACGAGACTAGGTCTTTACGACGCTTTAGAACCTCGTAAAAGGTAATAATAGCCGTACGTAACGTAGGCTTTAACTTTATAAGGAGATAGCGAGTACGCTACTCCGGCGTATATAGATCTATCTACTTTTCTAATGTTACTAACTCCGTAGTAAATACCTAGGTAGTCTAATCGTAGCGCTATAAAGCGCTTTCGTATACTAACGTTACGCTTAGGTTACGGTTTATAGGGTACTCGACTATGTCGAGTACGAATTCCTTAAACTCTTTCTAACTATAGCCCTCGAGAGCGTCTATACTATAATTCTAGTACTAGGTCTTACGCGGCTTGCCTACGAGGAATATAATACCGTATAGTATACGCTCCGAGTCCTCTAGATACGCCTTAGGCGCTAGGGCGAAGATTAACTTAAGAGACCGGATAAAATCGCGGGCCTCCTTAAGGGTCTTACCTCGAAACTATTCTAGCTCTCGTAGGCGCGGTCTATTACTAGGCCTACGCGACGTATACGTCGAGCGTACGCTTTCGACGTAAGACTTAACTTTATCTTCCTCGATCTCGGCTTTAGCCCCGGGAGTACGACGACGTCGTAATACGGCTAACTAAGCCTTTAAGGTTTCGATTTCAATCTTAGTCCGAAGCGTCTTACGCTCGGCGCGTACTATCTCCGTACGCTCCGTTATAGACGACGCCGTAGCGCCCTACGAGGTAGCGCCGGATAGCGGCGTATCTTATCGACTCGCGGGCTCGTCGGATACGTCTTATACGCTCGAAGTATACGCTTTACCGGATATTCTTACGTCCTATAGGTTACGAATTAAGGGGAGTAATTAGAACTAATATAGGGGTATCTATAGTAAAGATATCTCGTAGCGTATAGGGCGCGTCTCTAACTAAATAGTTAGTTAAGAATAGCGCTAATTACTACTTCCTTTAGGAGTAGTAAAGGGCGCGTATAGTATACGTACGCTAGCCGCTTACTTGGCGCTTTGCCGGGCGGCTAACGAACGTAACCTTATATGTAACCTTATACGTAACCCTCCTAGGGTCCTACTAAACTATCTCTCTTATAATAGCCTAGGCGGTAAGAGACGCAAATAGTATAGCTAGGCTAGAGCCTAATATATACTTACTAATAGGTATAAACGTCCCGTAGGTAGAATTAAGAGACTATTATAGCCTATAATAATTCTTACGTACGTACTATATTTAATAAATAGTATATAACTCCGACGTTTAAAGTTAGAGAGTCTAAGGTACTAGCTCGCGAAACTCTAACCCGCGCTAATTCCTACCCCGGAAAACTCGCTACTATACTAAGACCTATATACCTTAACTCGTATACCTTACTCTAACCTTACCCTAACTTTAATTTAAATCCTTACTCCGTTAGTTACGTTTACTTCGACCGAACTTAGCCGCGTCCTTCTTTTTCTTTATAGTATCTCTTACTCTCTTATAGCGCGGGTAGGTTATTAGCCTACGTTAGCTTAGTAACGCTACTATCTACCTTTAGACGGTCTCTTATTCCTATACCTTATCTTTAAAGTATACTCCGCTTAGTTATACTTTAGTCTATCTTATCGCAATTAGAAACTAGCTAGCGGCCTAAGGGTCGACCTCCTTAGTTACGTCGCTCGCGCCTCCTAGGATTGCCTAAAGATTAAAGGTTAGAAGCTATCTCGTAATTACTTAAGATTTTACTCCGTAACTAAGTAATAAAGAATCTTCTATAGTTTCTACTTTACGGTCTAGTATCTTCTTAATAGGTCTTCCGGCTATAATAGACTAAACGTTAATAGAGAAGGTAAAGGTATATAAGGTAGAGGTAAATATAATAAAGGTATATATAATAAAGGTAAGAGTAACAAAGGTAAGAATAATATAAGTAAGAGTAACATAAGTAAGAGTAACATAAGTAAGTATAGTATAGCTAGGTATAGTAGAGGTAGGTATAGTAGAGTTAAGTATAGTAAAGGTAGGTATAATAAAAGTAAGTATAATAAAGGTAAGTATAGTAAAGTTACTTCTTTACTTTTAAAAGCTCTCTTCTTTACTCTTCTCTATATATAATATATATATACTATATATATATATATACATATAACATAGGTATATATACATAGGTACATATATACATAGGTACATACATACATAGGTATATACATACATAGGTACATACATACATAGGTACATATATACATAGGTATATATATATATATATATATTATAAAGTAGCTAGGTATTATAGAGGGAGCTAAGTATAGCTACAAGGTCTTAAGGGTAAACTAGAGGGTAAGTAATAGTAGCTAAGGTCCTTTATACCTTTACTTAAGTTAACTACTCTCTTTAGTTTATCCTTACTAGTACTAAGCTAAGGTTCTAAGAGGCCTTAAAGAGGTTCTATTAAGAGATTAAGGTACTAGCTAAGCTAGTAAGGGTAAGGCATATTATAGTAGAAGCTATCTCTATAGAAGAGAATAAGGCTAAGCTAGAAGGGCCTTAATAAGAGAGGGCTATAGTAGAGCTCTATAATTTTAGAGAGTATAAGGAGTTCCTAGAGGCTAATAAGGGAGAAGAGAAGGATTAGAGATAGATAAGGGCTAGGAGTATTAATAGGGAGGCTTAGCTAAGTATTTAGGGGCTAGTAAAGGATATAATTATAAGTAATATACTCTTACTTTAAGAAAGTAGCCTATTAGACTATTTCTTCTTCCTCTCCTTTCTTACTAATAAAGTATACTACCTTTACTCCTATAGATTTAAGAATCTATAATGCTGTCCTTAGATATCCCCTAATCTAGATTACTAAAGTTACTAGGGTTTGTCTTAATATAGCTAGATATATAAGTATAGACTCGTATATTTAAAATTAATATAGTAATAGGAATATTAGACTTAGGAAAGTTAAGGATCCTAAGAAAGGTCTACCCTTAAGTAAAGAGGCTACTAAGGAAAGAGGGGTCTATAGTAATAGTACTTTACCTCCTAGGGTCCTACTTAGGCTATCTCTAACATTATAGTCTATAGTCTAGTTTATAAAGTAGTATAGAGCTTAGCCTATATGTCTAGTATTTACTAGACTATAAGGTTATTATCTATTAGAAATATAAGTATAGAGTATAGCCCTAGTTTATTCTAAGCTACTATAAAGGTACCTAATATAAGTTTAGCTATACTAAGGCTATAGAGATCTCTATAGAGGTTAGGTTACAATTCCTAGATCTATACTAGAGCCTAGTAGATTTTAGGCTACTAATCTAAGTATAGAGAGAGATACTAGAGCTACTAGTATTTTAAGATAGCTACTAATATATCTTAGATCTATTACTATATTAGTATATCTAAAGGACTAAGAAGTACATTATATAGTATTATAGGACAGTATACTATTAGACGCTATTATAGTAGTAGAAGTAGCTTAGTTAAGGGGACTAGACTAATATTAAGTAAGATAGATAGGTTCTATAGAGGATAGTATTATACTAAAGGATTTTTGTATATAAGTATAGATTAGGATTTTTTAAAGTAGTATAGTATAGTCTAAGGTAGCGTAATAATAAAGTCTAAATAGACAGCTAGGTAGTATAAAGGTAGTTTAAGACTAAGGCTATCTAAGACTTAAACTAGATTAAGGAGGAGATAAAAAGGAGGATTAATAAAGGTTAAAGTAATAAAGTAAACCGGTAGCTAGAAAGGACCGAGTAAAACAAGTACTTAACGAACATAGACCGGCTATAGTTAATAGAGTACATCTAGAGGCCCGACCTAAGAGAGGAGGTAGTAAAGGCGGTTATTTAGTTAGCTATAGGAGTACTAACTAAGGTTAGTTAATAGACTATAGTAAAGAGGGCCGGGGTATTTATTAAGATAGAAGCTATTAAGACCGAGGTTAGCTAGACGCGGTACATACTATTAATAGCGTATTAGGACAAGGGAGCCATTAGTACATATAGCTAGCTATAGAGGTAGGTATTAATATTTTTTACTCGGACTAAAGAAGAGTATAATTAAGAGAGTCCCCGGTACTAACTAACCGGTAGATAGAAAAGGGCATAGAAGGGATTATAAAAAGAGGTAGAGATTAAAGGGGTAGAGGTAGAAGGTAGAACCTAAAGTAAGTAACGGAGAAGAGAGGGGATTAAGTTAGGTAAGGGAGAAGGGGAAGATTAAAAAGTAAATAAAGAAGGTAAAGAGGTAAAGTAAAGTAAGGGATTGTTAGTAGTCTAGTTAGTATGTTTAGAGTTTTGCATTACGTTATTAAATTAACGAAGTATGTCCTAAGATTATAAGAACGCTATAGTATATACGATTGTAGTTTTAGAAGTTAAGGAAGATAGGTAGAAAGAGACCGATTAATACTTACCCGTGTTGTCTAAACTTATTAAGCTTGTAAGATTTATAGTCGTCTAAAAGGCGTTCTATAATATAGGAGGAGAGGATAGTAACGGGGTTAAGTTAGAATTAGAGTCCGAGTCTAAGTCTAAGTCTAAGTTAGAAAGTAAAGAGGTAGAAGAGAAGAAATAGGGAGTTATCTAATTAGTTACTAAGATAATAGACCGGTTTATAGTTAGGGGAACCTATAGCCCTATATAATAGATATTAGACTTAAGGACGTACGGATTAAAGATCCATTATAATACTACGGCTACGGTTAGGGTTAGGGTTAGGGTTAGGGTTAGGGTTAGGGTTGAGAAGAAGTATGTGTTGGTGTCTTTGGATTTGTATCTGCAAGTCGTACGGTCGAGATCTCCTACTAAGAGAAGACCTTTCGTTTCCTTGCAGAAGAGAAACTCATTAGGGCTATGTATAGTCTTTTATCCTGTCCTTGCGGACCCTCGCCTCTAGGTAGCAGCGGGGCTGTACTAGTCTAGCGCGTGTCGAAACATGCACTACAAAGAGGTTAGTAAAACCGCGGCTTGCAAGAGGCAGTCTCAAACGAGGGGAGAAGACTAAATCCTGTCTTACCTCTGTCTGTAGACGTAGTAGACTACTCGATTTGGCGCCGAAACCATTCCCGATTAGGAATAGTTAGCGCCTAGATTCCGGGTTAGGGTTGGGGTTTGGGGTTTGATCCTATCCCGTTCTACTACCTCGAGAAAGATGTGCGAAACTGCCTAATCGGATCCATCCATACCCGAAACCTTCGATTCTGTCTTCCTAAGAGAGAGCGCTAATTGACGATACACTCTGCCCGTACCAACCCCCTTGTCCTCGGGGTGTAATTCAGACGGCAGAGCTCCAGCGCAGAACCCGAGAGAGCCGTGACTAGTGTACTCAAACAGTTGGGGGAAGGGGCCCAAGAGCCTCCGAAGAGGGTTGGAAACCACAGCCCGCGGAGGTGTTCCCAAGAGCCCGGCGTGCCCGGTTACTCCCAGTACTAGACAACCTGTCCACAACAGCTCTTTCTTCCAGCAGGGGCGCAAGCTAGCGACGCCCCGCTCTCGGCAGCTCAAAAGGCAAGTCGTCCTCGAGATCCATGGCGGATAAGTCCGGCTGAACTTCTTCCAGGTGAGTTTCTTCATACTCCGTACGGAGCAGGTTTCGATTTACCGACCGAACCACATCCCAGAGGGATTTGGTCCGTTTCTTGGAGATGATCGTATGCTGAGGGAAGGGCAAGGATTTGTTGGCAGGTGCGCAACGCGTCCAGGTCTTCAGCATCTCGCTCCAAACGTCGGTTGAAGAAACTTTCTCCCAAGCGGGGTTGTATTTGGAGACCGCGATTATGTGATCACCCGTGCGGGCGCGGGCCGTTCCAAAAGCCGCGCACCCCGGGCGCCACACCACCTGGCGGCTCCATTTCACCAGCGCTTTCTTCGGCCATCCCCGAGCAATCAGCCTCGACAAGAATGTCGACCTCCATGTCAAAAAGTACGGCTCTCGGTATGATATGTTGGATGTCCGGATGAGCTCTCCTTTCACCATTCCCTTCTTCACCGAGAGAGGATGGTTGGAGGCCCAGGGGAGATATTGATGATGATTTCCGGCCTTCTCATAAGGCCGGAAGCACACCTCCGAAGATCCTTCGTGTATGTGGAACCATACATCAAGAAAGGATAGTCCAATGTCAGAGTGTGCCCAAGCAATGTTCATGCCAGGAGCTTGGATCAAGTGGGCAATCACGTCGTCCTGTGGGTGAAGGACGAAGATGTCGTCAATGTAACGACGGTATAACCCGTCGAAACCTTGAAGATAGTGTTTCTCGTAAAAGGCCAGGTAAAGGTTGGCGAACACGGGTCCACAATGTATTCCCATTGGAACCCCGTCTGTCTGTCGCCACAACCTGTTGCCGAGTTGAAACACCGTGTTGTCCCAGAGAAGCTTGGCGGCCCGGAGGATCCAGTTCTCGAGTGCTGTATTGTCTCGATATGCTGGGAACCAATGGACGGCCGAAGCGAGGGCGAGTTTGAAGTCGACCCAAGGGATAGACGTGTACATTGAGGCAACGTCTCCCGTGTGAAGTCGGACACCGAGTCCTCTCTTGTTGAAGGTTCTCACTTCTTCGCACAGCTCCCGACTGGATTCGCAAATCCAGGAATACGAGCGTTGTATCGGGAGAAGGAGGTGGTGTAGTACGATCGAAAGTGTCGATGTGATATACGAGTGCATGGGCACGATCGGTCTGATCTTCCATGGGTTCTTGTGGATCTTCGGGATCCCATGGAATTGTGGTATGTCCTTTCGATTGTCGTACTCTCGTAAGAACTTCTGGACCCTTTGGGAGATCCAGAAGGATATGTCCGAGTTGTCGTGTATGAGTTCCCAAAGTTGGTGATCAACGCTCCGCCAGAAGGAGTCGAAGTCGCCAACGAATGATTCGAATATTGGTAGTTCGATAAATGTCTTAACCTGTTCCCAGTACCAATCCTGGGTCGTAACCACTATGCCGAGATTCTTATCGGATATGAAACACAGAAGACCAGCCTCTGATAACCATCCGATCAAGGCCTTGGGCGTCATGACGATGTGTCGGAACACATCTGACTTGCCAGTCGAGGCAGAGGGCATGGGCTGTTCGAGTTGCAGTTGAACGCTCCTTCGTCCGGCCTCGACTCCTTGATTGAACCAGTGTTTGCGAATAACAGGTTGCCAAGATGGGTTCTTCACAAACGGAACTCCGGGGAGCCCGTCCACCTTGTCTCGTGGGCTGTTGCGAAAGATGTAGGCAATCTTTGCCTTTCTGACCAACGCATCAAACCATTGCCAGACCACGTAGTCCCGCCTTTGTTGCGGGTATAGAAACTTCAGGTTCAACGACAAGGAGTACTCCACTTCTCGGGGTAAAGTAACTCCCTGTCCCTTGTGTACTCCCGGGCGCCAAGACAGTAAGGTGTTCAAGTCATCCTCACCGAGCTGGCTCCAGAGGTACATCTTTTGCGCGAGGGCGTTCATCCTGAAGAATTCCGGGCCGACCCTTTGGAGCCCTGTTTGCGGGGCTCCGAGCGCTTGTTGGGCCGCTTCCCGGACTGGGTTTGCTTTGGCGCGTTTTGCCTTTGGCGCTTCCCAGGCCTCTGGGTTTTGTTCACGGAGGACCCATTCCTCCGCTTTCCTTTTCCCGACTGCGTTTTATCGCGTCGGGCTTGGCCTTCTCGTTTGATGGCCTCCTTGACCAATGTCATGAGTTGCTTCTGGTTGACTTGTCCAGAAGTGTCCGTCATTTCCACATCGGCGTCCTTCTTCACAGCAGATCGCTTCTCTTTGACAAGTCGAGCTTTCTGATATGAACTGACCCCGATTGAGGCTGCAGTCTGAGCCACCTTCCCTCTCACGACGCTCTCCGAGAGGACAGCGCAGTTCTCCGAGGAAATGAGGCTCACATCTGTAGTCAGTACCTGATCCCAGGCCAGAGCGAGTCTGGATGCGATCGAGGTACTCTGCACAAAGTCTCGGAGGTTTTCCACCTCCTTGGACTTGATCAGAATCATCTGGGTCAACGTGTTCTTCTTTGCTTCAACAATCACGGAATCAAGGTTCATTGTGCTCAAACCTCCGTCGTCAGGTCCCATGGCGTCCTTGGAGATCTGAAGATTCGGGGATTTAATTGAGTTGAGTTGCGCAACCGCCGCATAATCCGAGAACCGGAGCCGGTCCTTCTAGAAGCCCAGCAGATGCTCTGCTGCTCCGAGCTTGTGGCTTGCGTTGAGGACTTTATCCAAGATGTCCTTGCTGGTCGGTTGCGCTGGAACTGGAATCATTCGAAGAAGCTCCCCCATACCATTGCACTTGGAGAGAGTGACGACGAACTCCGCTACCACGCGCTGGTTGATTTCCCGCTGCGCATGTTCGTTCACTTCCTGGGTGGAGTGAATTGCGGACCCAGTGGATGACTGGGGGGTGTGGTGAGGACCCGGCGGGGGGTTGCTTCGTCGTTGAGTTCCTGACATGGTTAACCAAAGACACAATCCAATAGGGTAAGGATTGAGAAGAAGTATGTGTTGGTGTCTTTGGATTTGTATCTGCAAGTCGTACGGTCGAGATCTCCTGCTGAGAGAAGACCTTTCGTTTCCTTGCAGAAGAGAAACTCATCAGGGCTATGTACAGTCTTTTATCCTGTCCTTGCGGACCCTCGCCTCCAGGCAGCAGCGGGGCTGTGCCAGTCCAGCGCGTGTCGAAACATGCACTCTGTCTGCAGACGTGGTGGACCACTCGATTTGGCGCCGAAACCATTCCCGATTAGGAATAGTTAGCGCCCAGATTCCGGGTTAGGGTTGGGGTTTGGGGTTTGATCCCATCCCGTTCCACTACCTCGAGAAAGATGTGCGAAACTGCCTGATCGGATCCATCCATACCCGAAACCTTCGATTCTGTCTTCCTAAGAGAGAGCGCTGATTGACGATACACTCTGCCCGTACCAACCCCCTTGTCCTCGGGGTGTAATTCAGACGGCAGAGCTCCAGCGCAGAAC
>JAWDJV010009562.1:0-30860 GCA_033119285.1 Teratosphaeriaceae sp. CCFEE 6253
AGGGTCTTCTTCTGCAGATCGAAGCCATACCGCATCTCCGCGCCAGAAAGACTGAACTCGTACCAGAAGCCGCAGCTCAGTGCACACCAGGAGGTCTTGTCACCGCCCTTTGCTTCGATGTATCGCCGGATCGCCAGAATGCCCTCCGCGAGGCCGATGTCCCGGGCGTAGTCTGGGTTGGAGTAATTACCGCCATACCTAAGCCTGTTGTCAGCTGGTAGCTCGGAAGGAAGTGTACATCGGGACCCATCCACGCGTACTCATTGGGCATGATCCAGCGGACCCCAGCTTCGATTGCAGCATCGATGAGGCGGGTTTGGGAATCCTTGGGCGCCATGACGTTCATGCTGATGATGAAGAAGTCCTGGCCCTGCAGTGCTTCGACGATGGTGGAATGATCGGAGTAGTCGACTTTCTTGACATCGTGAATGCCTTTGGGGAGTTGGGCGGAGCTATCGGGGCGCGTGATGGCAGTGATGTGGTGCTTGCCTTGCTCCAGCAGGGCGTTGACTATGTAGCTCCCGATGTGACCTCCCGCGCCGACGATGGCGACGTTCTTGATGGGTTGAGACATGATTACATGTATGGATGCTGTGGTCAAAGGGTGCCAAGTCGCGACACGGTCGACCCTTATATGATTCAAATATCGGATCGAAGCGGCCTGCGAGACCCGTAAACACCGCCTCTGGACGGCATTAACGCCAGCTCCCGCTGCCGTTCATCATGGAGGAGCTGCAGCTACAGCTCAATGCAACCCGGATTACATACGTGGGGATTAGCGTTTGCTGATACGAGGACGGGTTAGTCTGCGACTCCTTCGAGACTAGACCTTCATCATCGACCACGTCCCGGCGGGACAGCGTCACAGCGTGGTACTACATGTACATGTAATGCGCGGACGCTCGCATACCGCAACACTGGCCGCATCGAGCGTTGCGACGATGACGCGAATTGGACGGATGAATACACTGGCCGACGGGCGAAGTGTGTGCCAGAGGCTTTCATGGCCTGCGGAGCGCGAACCCGAAGCGTGGTCAGCGCTCTCGACCACCCGTTGCAGAGCATTGCGGCATCACAAGCTCCCGTCGGATGCGTGGGTGCTCACTTCGCCTTGGAGACTCTTGCATTGCCCTCGGGAGGCCCCGGGATGGCTCTCAATGCAGCTCCGGAATGTACCGCCGTCCCATCGCCATACATGCGTTACTGCTCACAGCAATCAGCGGAGTCTGTGAGCAACAGAGCCACATTTGGTGAGTACGTGCACCTCGTTCTTTGTGACCTCCAGCATGACCGCTTTCGTCTTCGACTTGCGCGCGCCTTTGTCCTCAATAGCGCACTCTCCCACGTAACCTTGCGACCCTTGCGACTGCTGCGCGCGATGACCTGGCGGTTGATTAGCAGGACCGCTAGTTGACCATGCATCTACTCTTTGCTACCTCGCTCGCGGCGTTCGCCGTCGGCGCCCTCACTTCCAGCATCGAGACTCCGGTGTCGGACGCGCCCGCGATCGCAGACGAACTCAACGACATCAACACCCGTGAGGCCGAGGCGGACGCCCTGCATGCCTGGGAAGAGGCTCACGGCAGCCAGCCCATAAAGTACGAATCGGACCTTGGTACTCTGCCGGAGATCCACGGGCACTACTTCGAGGAGCGCACCGTGCCTGACTCGGAGGCCTCGGAGGTCGATGCCTCGCTCGGTGGCTATGGCCTGCCACTCGTGACTCGCGATGTGTCAGACCCCCACGGAGAGCAAGACGCTGTCGCGGAGGAAGACCAGGAAGCGCATCTTCTAGCGCGCGGAATACCTGACTTCGGCGACAAGGAGGTCGACATCTCACTCGAAGGATACGACCACAAGGTCATGGCTCGCTCCGTTTCGGGCCATGGCGAGCCAGACTTCGGTGGTGCCGAGGTCGATGTCTCTCTCTCCGGATACGATCACATCGTCCTCGCCCGTTCGCTCCCAGAATCTGATGACGAGACGAACCCCGCGGACCCGCCGGGAGGATACGACGGCCCACTCCTCGTCAAGCCTCTGCCCGACTTTGGCGATCTCGAAGTCGACACTTCTCTCGAAGGCTACGACCATGAAGTCCTAGCCCGTGCCGTGGTGGCCTCGGGCTATGCTCACGGGGAAGAGCTCGTCGCTCGCTCCCTGCCCCAGACTGACGAAGAGGGTGCCAATGTGCATGCACCCATCAAGCAATCCCCGGACCGGCCGTGGACCGGCGTCCTGCCTACGACCGAGTTGCACATCCCACCTTCAGCCACGGGCCGTCCAGCCGAAGAGTCAGTATTTGGTGGCCAGCATACCGCGGGAGAGGTTATTGGGAAGTGGTGGAGGGATCTGAAGCATGGCGTCCGTCAGGCGTTCAGGTAGATGAAAAATACTGCAGATGTGCAAGTAGGATTGAGGTGCATTGTACGGCTTTCACGGCTTGGAGAATGGCTTTGATAGTAGGCGGCGGTCGCAGAGGAGAAGCGTCACATGTTGCAACCATTTGCTTGTACCTTGGCCACGTTCGTTAGTGTGACAAGTAGACTGGCAGGGTTCAGTTTGATACCATTCTTTGATGCCAGCTCAACCCGCAATTGTTTCGAAGGTGCTACCTCCGAGGGGCATACAAGTGCTAGGCTGCCTGCTATACAGATAGCTACTCACTAGGCACGCTCTTATTGATACTCGAGGCTGGACCGCGAAAGGGGCACAGAGGGCTCCTGGCCATGTGAGGCTTCGCCACCACTCTTTTGCGTCTCGCGATACCCGGATAGGGTAGTGAAGATTTGCAGCATCGCATAACGCGCGTCAAACCACTCGACCCCTGCCTCTCCTTACCACACCCGTCACAGGTCCACCAATCCCGTCTCCGATCTCACTGTTACCTCCAGCACTAGTAGTCCTACTCATCGCCTCCCCTCCTGCACCACCGCCGACACCCGCACCTCTTAGCGCAGCCGCCATCGACCCCGCAGGCCCTCCTGCCCCCGCCAATAAGCCCCCGCCACCACTGATGCCGCCAAACCCGGTAGCCTGCACCCTCACATTCGCCGGCTGCGCAGCCTGCGCGAAGCCCGTCCAACTCGGACGCTCCACCCTCGCGCCGCCGACCATCGCCGCGCCGGCTTCGAGGATCGGGAGGCGATACGGCGGTGCTGTGATCGCGACGCCGAGTGCTTGGTCCAGGAGGCGTTTGCGCAGGGTCTCTGCTCCTCCGTTCTCGAAGTCGTCGTTGTTGTCCATGATACTGGCATCATCAGCACCGCCCATCGCAGTATCGTCTCCGTGGCCGTTGCCAAGCCCGCGTGAGCCGCCCAGCCGCCTCATGAGCGCAAAATCTCCCTCGATATCCCCTGGCCCGACACCTGGTGGTGCGGGCGCGCCTGACTTCTCGCTGCGTGAAACTGCGTAGAACGACGGTACAACGGGTGCGAAAGGGTTCTCGCGCCGAGACAGGCCTGTACTTGATGCCCCTGGGATCGCTAAGGCTGCGGCGGCATTCGCCAGGTCCGAAAGTGCGGCCATAGGGTTGGGGTGCGAGCGCAGGCCGCCGCGTGTCAGGACTTGGTGAGAGGGTTCGGGAGCTAGGTCGGACGGTGCTGCTGTGACGACTGGCAGATCAAGCGGATCGCCATTTTCGGTGGTTGGGTGCGCGGTCCTCTCTTCACCGTCTACGCCGACTACTGCGGCTACCGACGCAGCGCCAGGCAGAGTCTCGCCGTCGATGCTCGGCACCGCCGTACTGGCCACTCCGTCCCGCGCATTCGCACTGGTGTCGACCTGATGGCCCGCCTGGGCAGCCACAGCGACGGGAGGCGGTTGATGGAAGTACCGCCATGTGGCCACCTGAGCGGTTGCGCCCGCCATTGCAAGCTCCTTCTCCGTGAAGATCCTCTCCAGACTATAAGCGGGCGCTTCGTACTGCGTGTGGGCGTTTCGCTCCCGCGCATCCCGGAATGGGCTCCTGCCACCGCCGAGAGCATCGGGCGGAGGGGGGAGGTGCGGACGGAATGCGCCGCCCGGTGCGGAGGACTCGTTGTCATCGTCGTCAGCGAGCCGCTTGCGCTTGCCATTGCCGTTGCCATTGCCATTGTCGTGCGGATGTGCAGGTAAGTCACCGGGCACGGGACTGCCGGCTCGATGCCTCAGGTGCCTGGTCTTCCTCTCTCTTCCACTTCCGCCCGGACTGCCGGGTGCATTGTTGATGCCAAAGTGCGACGGGTGGAGCAATAGCGCGTTACTATCGGCGATGTCCAATTGCTCTTTGTCGCGGAGTAGATGCTGGCGCTTCTTCGTGAGTGAAGCCTGCAGACGCTGGCGGATGGTGGAAGCGAGTGCCTTGTGCTCTTCTTCTGCTTGATGCAGCTTCTGCTGGGTCAGAGCTTCGAGCGAGGCGAGAGAGGCATGGTATGCGGACTATCCACATCGTCAGCTTGAGGTATAAAGAGATGCGGGCGTTGGGCACGCACGTGTAAAGCAACCAACTCCGCGTCCCGCTTCTCGAGCTCATCGTTCGCCTCCTGCGCGAATTCGGCGTATCGTCGCCCCGCCATGGCCACAAAGTCCCGCTTCGCCGCCTCATCGCCATCTGCTCCCAGAACACCTGCACCAGCCCCGCCCAGCACCATGTCCTCGACCATCGCCTTGATCTCGTCTCCACCGTCTTCCAATGGGCCTTGCGCAGTATCGTAGGGATCCGCACGTAGGACCAGAGTCATGTCGACCTGCACTGCCTGCAGCTGGGCGCGGTAGTGGGCGTGCTGGTTGGCGGAGAAGGAGTCGATCATGGACTGCAGCCGCTCCATGATGCGGTTGCGCCGCACGTCGCGCTTCGTCAGCGTTTGCTGAGGCTGGTGGTGTGAGTGATGGAGGGGCGGGGAAGGCGACAGATCGTGGGAGATCGGGCGCGCCATCGTGGCAGAGGATGTAAGGGATGTATGCTGGTGGACGGTATGTAGATCGTTCGAGTTGGCGGACGAGCTGTGGTGCGATGCGGCGCTGAGATGGGGCGAGGATCTAATCAAGTGATCGATACTTTGGTCGACGATCGATACATCGGTTGCATGGCCATTGGCGGCAAGGTGGTGGTGTTGAGGGTGCGTGGGAAACAACAATTCGCTGCATTCGACAGCGCGACCACAGCTCGGAGTTGAAGCTCCCAATCGCCGACGAGCCGCCGTCGTCACAGCTGCATGCGGCCTAGCGCGAGGCCGTGCGGAATTTCATCCACCTCCACGCCGCCCATGGCCGTCCTGTCACAGCACACCCTACTCCTTTACACCCTTTGCCCTACTTCGCTGGCCACGTAGCGACGCATACACCGTTGCGGGACGGATAGTCCGCTTGCACGGTGAGAGCGATTCTGGTCAAGCTCCTCCGCTACTGGGGCCGTTGATAGTATGGCATCACTGATTGCAGACATCTTACACATATCATACACCGGAGGTACGAGGGCCTCCCTCCATGCTCGAGGCCTGTCTTCAGCCCATACAGGATGACACATGGCCGAGCCGCACAAGCCTCTGGGCGGGCTTCTATCTGCCGCTGCGAGCCTGCGTAGTAGGATGCATTCCCACGGCTGCAAGCACCTCCACGGCTGCGAACCAATGCGACGGGATTGCAGCAGCCAAGTGAGATGAGCTCCACCACGCCAACAGCTCAATGGAGTGTGCATGCGGCGAGCCCTCCGAGGTCCGCCGCAGCCCAGGTGTGACTTGCGCTTGATGATGATCTTCATCGTGAGGTGTCTGGCCCTCAATCTTCACACGATGTACCAATGACCAATCCAACCCATCATGGCCTTACTCCTCCTCGCTTTCTTCTTCGTCCTCCTGCACCATTGCCGGGGCCGCTTCTTCTTCCGCCATCGCAGCCGCAAGCTGCGCATCAAGATCATCCTCATCGCCCCCAATCACCGTCGATGCACTGATGGAAGGCTTGTGCGCCGTGACGGGCGACGGTAGCTCGAGATCTTCCACATCTGCGTCCTCATCCTCTTCATTCACGTCCTCAGCCTCGCCGTGGCGGCTCAGGTTAGGTATCTCAGGACTGCTGTCAACGATGCCATCCTCAAAGTCTCCACTCCCGTCCTGCAGGTCCGGCAGATGAGACCCGACACGCGAAGCAGGACTGTTGGCCGCGCTTCGCAAGCTGATTGGCCCCTGTCCCAGCTGTCCGTTCAACGCCATAGCCATCGCGCTCCGAGCGGATGGGAGCTTGTGAGATGACAGAGCGTCTTCGTTTTCTAGGATGAGCTCCCCTGAGTCGTCATCATATGATGACCGGCGAACAGAAGCTTTGCGGTCGACGCGGATCTTGGGTGGTGCCTCTCTTGGCGTGGCTGACTTGGTCACAGCGGCTCGCCGAGACTCTGATGCTGTTTGCCTCTCACTGCCTGGTTTCGAACGCTTTGGGTTCGCGCGGTCTGGGGTAGGTTGTGCAGGTGCTTTGCGCTTCCTCTGCGGCAGCAGTGCAGAATCGCCGACTCGCTTGACCGGGCGTGATAGTGGAGTCGAGCTGGCTGCTCGTGCGTGTAGGATGGGGGTTGCGGTGCCACTGCGGGAAGGCGCGAGCTCAGGGCGCTTGGCCTTCGCAACTGCCGCAGCTTTAAGGAAGTGTCTGTAGTCATATGGGTTCTTCGGGTCCGCCGCTTCAGATGCATGGCTGGCGGAGGATTGTGTATCGTGGGTGTCGTCCGCGACTGCGAGCTGAGGGAAGCGCTCCCTTAGCTTGGCTGTGTCCTTCTCGTCCGGAGCACTCATGAGGTTGAAGACGTGGTTCGATCGCAACTCCTCCAGCACCGCTTCCGTGACCTCTCCTTCGCCTCTCAATATCAAGACATAGGTCCCCTGCACACTGCTGCCTTCACCAGTGTATCCATACTGCTTGCCGCTAGCCTTCAACGATAATTGGCTTGTGCCCGCCTTGGTCCCTGCTCGGATCATGCCGTTTGAGTCTGCTGCGCCAGAGACCGAGGGCCTGTAGTTATATCTTACGCTCGCCCAACCGTTTGCAGTGCTGGCGTTCTTCAGCGTGCTGTCGCCCAGGCGTATGCTGTAGGTAGCCGGGGTCTCCAGGTTGATGCCCGGTGCAGAAAGTGCTAATGCCATGCTAGAGTCCCGTGTCGTTCGGAGTCCGCTCGACTCTACTGTATACCATGAGTATTATGGTATTGACAAGGTGTGGATATGCAAGTGGAGAGCTTCTTTGTTCGACAGTTGTGGTCGGTGCCCTGGCTGCACGGGCGAGCTGGAGCAAGCAAGCCACAATCACATGCATGTCCCAGCACTTTGGGTCGAACGAGCCACACCTGTGCACACTGCCCGCCACATGTAGCAAGCGACATCCGAGACGGGAGCTTCAATTCGAGGACAGCAATGGATCTTCAGCGGCATCTTTGCATGGGCAACGAAATTAGCTTCACATCTGGCACGCACGGCATCCTCGGCAGTGGCAAGCCTGACCAACCCGGTACATGCATCTGTGGGCAGCTGCAGGTGAACATTATCATTGATGATCTGGTGCCTGGGCATCACAGGAGGACGGCGGCGAGGGTGGGCAGATCTGAACCTCAGCATCTCCGGGGTACTCGCGATGTCTGTACGAAGGCGGATGCGAGGGCTTCCGGAGGGCGGAGGATGCCCCTGCTCTGTTAGCATCAATACTGCTCTTAGGTCCCAACGCGCTGGGAGACTGTCGAGATCGTGGACTGCATGATGGCCGCCTTGCCAGAGAAAGAAGCCATCGCGCAGGAGCTCGACTTCAGCAAGTAAGACGTCGAAAGACTGCGCGTAACAAGCTTCCTACACTTTGATTTGTGTAGGCCGCTGATACCATTCCTTCGCCCCACGGTACATACAGTTGTATTCCATGAACTCGTCTGGTCGCCTGTGTTAGTGTCAGTTGTGCCAGAATCGAGAGCAGCGTTGCAGATACTCACATCCTGACCACGCACGAGCTTTGATTCGTTGCAGGGTTTGCTGCTTCGCGACTATACCGTTGAATCAGACTCGCTCGTGCATGTCGGTAATTCACCTTTTCCCGCAGTCGTTTCTCGATGACCTCCAGCAACGGCTTCAACGCTATGTCGTCGAAGAATGCGCCAAGTGCTTCTGCATCTTCCACTGTCTGGCTAGTGCCCTGCCCTTGAGTCGGAAGCATGGCATGGGCTGCATCCCCGATCGAGATCAGTCGCCCTTGTGTCCATGTCAATAGGTGGTCGATGTCTCGCAGCTGCCAAAGGCCAAGATCGCTCGCAAGCGGAAATATGGATCTGACCCAGTCTGGAAAGTCCTTGTACGTCTCGCGCATTTGCGCAAGATCTCCCTTGGACACCTACGATTGCTTGCTGTCGGTGTCCTCGGCCATTTTCTCGTCCGGAACGATGCCTCCGAATAAGCTTTGGGCGCATCAAGACCAGGACCCTCTCAAGTCCGGCTTCGGGGGTCTCCAAGGACTTGCAAACCTCCTGCCCAACGGCCCAGATGATGGCAGACTCATCCTCTGCCGTGGCAGCCCTTTGCTGTTCGAGGAGTATCACAGGAAGTTCATCCATGAGGACAGGATCTCGGCCTGAACTCCGGAGTGGTACGGATCCACAGAGACCGTAATAAAATGGCTCAGGGACCGCGGCTGCGAGTAGAGAAGATCTCGTGCGACCCTGATGATCTGCTAGTCTGGGGCTCGCGGACGGCACATTACAACCTAACCTCAGCTCCACGATAGAGGTCCCGCGCTTCTGCGTCTACACCTGCTTCATGCCGGTCGCGGATGCTTCCCAGAACAACCTGCTCGAGAAGAAAGACGCCTTTGACCGCTGGGTTGGCACCACGTGCGTAGAGCGGCACTGTCATACTGCATACGCTGACTGTTCACCCTACATGTAGTCATTGGCCCAACGCCAAGCACACGGGTAGCAATGCTGCAAAGCGCGATGGGGAGGGGGATCCGCACAACAGGCTCGAGCCGGTGAATAAGCCGCGACTGAGCGAGCGTGCGTATAAGCTCACCGGCATCCCGTACATCAGGGTATAGAGTAGCATATCAGTCGCGTCTGTTCGGTAACGGCACCCATTACAACTCCTCCGGCCTGGACGAATGCGTATGTGTGGTGTCTGATCGCGCGAGGTAGAGTGGGTCAGGCCCGGATATGTCGGGCGGCTGATGAGTGTCTGTTACAGGCAATGTATTCGTGCCAGCTGGTCAAGGTGCGTCGTGATGCACACGGGAGTATTGGACCTGCAGTGCACAGGAGGTCGGCCGCGACAGAACGACTTAGACTCCATTGGGTTAGACCGGTCACGTCGCGTCTCCCTTCAAATTGATGGTCGCTTCAATATCGGAGCAATGCTTCAGCATACCAATCATGTCAAGCAAGCAGTACGTCTGGCTCGTGGAGCGATGCGACTTTGACCACCACGAGGATGACCAGATCGGAAGATCCGAGGCTGTCAGCGTCCACGCGACTCTGGAGTCAGCCAACGAGTCTGCCGCCGAACACCTGGCCGAAGAATCAGAGCTCGCCGACGAGGAAGAGCCCGAGATCGATGAAGATGAAGGCACGGGTGACGAGTATCAAGGGACGTGCTACACTCGCGAGGATGGGCGCAACCATTTCACCGTCACGGTGAGGAGGATGTCATTATACGGTTACGTGCGGCCGCAAGCGTATGTGTGTTGTGCTGTGGACATTTCAAAATCATACCTCGTTGCCGACTGGTATCGTAGACCCGTCAAGGCATCCAGAACTGCGGAAGGGGCACGACCGGCAGACCACGCCGGTGAGCAGCCGCGAAGAAGCAGAAGCAGTATGTCGACTTGACCTAGCCGGACGTAGACGTGGATTCCCAGCAAGTCATCCAGAGGTCGATCGTGGATGACCAAGCCTGCATTGCACGCCACCGCAGACTGGCTTGGATTTAACCGCTCACACAACAAGAGCTTGTTTCGACGCTTCAGGCCTCGTTGAGTGATCTGAGAGCCATAATGAAACGCTATCGGATCAGATGTTGTTGTTGAGGAGTGGAAGATGTTCGGTGCACATACATGTACGCGTACATTGTGCACATACATGTACGCGTACATTGGTGTATTGTAAGGTGGAAACTACTACTTAGGTCAAATGCGCGAGGGCCTAGTGTACATTCTCTGGGGAGGTACATGTACCTAATCTTAACACGACTCCTGCCCACTAACCATCGGCGCCTCGTGCAAGCAATCGGTCCCTGGACTCCAAAGTGTCGACTAATGCAAAAGAAGAGGACAAGCGCCTTGCGGCCGTATCATGCAGGCAGCGACGGTGGTGGACACTTGAACGCTTGGTCCATTGGCATGCGATAGCTCGAGCTCGTACATCTCATTGCGATGTCAACCTGTGCTTTTGTCATGGACCGCCAAGGTGTCGACTAATTGGCCATGGCATCGGCCTGCGCCTGCTGATGAATGTCGATAGCCACCAGCTTGAGCTGCGCGACGCCGCTCTGGACGAACGTCGCAAGCCTCTCGCCACCGATGATGTATAGCTCGGCGATAGCAAGGTGAATGCCGACAACGGCAATCGTGAACTGCGCCAACACCATCTTGGCGTAGAGCTTGATGAGCCGGAGGCGCGCAGATCGGTCGAATGAGCGCCACGCCTGGACAAAGAGGGCCTTGCTGCTGCCACGGACAGTCAGGTCGAGGTCGCCCGCGATCGCGGCCTTGTCGAAGGGCACGATGGTCTGTTCGTCCTCGGGAAGGAGCATGGCCTCGATGCGGGTGAGCGTCACCGAAGCCGGGAGCAGGACGGCGAGCGCGACGAAGAGCGCGGTGGCGGGGACGGCGAGGACGCGTAGACCAAGAAGCATCATCTTGCTGCAGTTCTCGTGTTGCGTGGATGCCACGACGTGCTCGTGATTGATTTCTGGCAGGCCGAGGGCGAAAGCGACGGCGATGGGGAGCATGAAGGTGGCTTGTTGCGCCACGGCGAAGACCAGAGAAGGCAGGAGGATGGCCTTGCACTGCTTGCGCGGCACGATGCGGCGCCAGAAGGGCTTCGCGGACGGGTGGGCGATCATCGAGTGCGTCCAGACCATGTGGATCCGGGCTAGGCCGAGGGACACGAGGGTGTAGCTGATGAAGTGTCCCATGATGCCAAAGCCCATTGCGGCGGCCAAGAGGTTGGACGTCGCGCCGTGGAGACCGTGGTAGAGCAGGCTCAGGCCTAGGCCCCTCCAGCGGGCGCGGAAGCCCCCGACACGGTGAAGATGGCCGATTGTCGTCGTGATCTTGCTCGTGATGGGCTTGTGGTTGATGACGGTGATCTCGACGTCCGCGTCCGCGTCTGCCTCGGCGGGTATCAGAGTCTCTTTCTCAGAGTCGGAGTAGGCGGGGGGCGCATCATCGGCGTAGGGTGCGGACTTGGGCTCGATGATGGCAGTCGCGGAGGGGCTCTCGATCATGGCGAGGCTGGCCATGACGTCGCCCATGGTATATCGGATCGAGGCGATGAGGGCCATGCCGATGATGAAGGTGATGACGACCGGCAAGAACTCCATCGGGTTGATCTCCTGGCCACTGTTCTCGTACAGCTCAGCATCTTGCTGCAGCTTGGTCAGGTAGGCTGGGTCGACGCCGGTGAAGTGATTCTGGGCGGCCTCCATGCCGCGGCGGACGAGGTGTCCATAGTGAATGCCGCTCATGATGGCGCAGATACGAGCGGTATGTTGATAGTGAGACAGACAGCAGGAGAATATCAAGGGGGAGGTGTTACTGTATGAAGGGAAGTCGGTCGAAGGCAACAGATTGACGTCGCAGCCTCGCACTCGCTTTGTTCGCTGCGCCACAGCACGAGCCTCACGTGACGAACCTCCGACACCTAAACTTAGACTCCCTTCGCCACTCCAATCCTCATACCCCCAACTGCTCTTGCCCGACACTCTCGCTGATGATTCTGTATGTATCCGTGGCCTCAGCGACGAAGGCCCGTGTGCCTGGTCATCATCGCGCATTGCCGGTGCAATCACCTTCGAATATGTGCGTGACCCACCCGGCCCTCGCCTCCTCCACATACCGCTCGCACGTGGTCAACAGATGCACGCCGGTCGTGAGCCCCGGACAGCCTGAGACTTCACGGGACGACGCGACGGGATGTTGATGTGGAACGGAAAATCTCGAGCACCTGGCACCATGCCCTGGGCGCTTTCGCCGTGAGGAAGGTGCACTGCCGGCCACTTCCTGACACGTCCACTCACCCCAGTACCTCCGCATTGTGGGTGTGCATCGCGTGTGGGAAGCAGGTCGTCTGGGGGAGGTCCATGTAGGTACAAATATGTTCCTGCATCTCCCTGCCGGCCTTTCCTTCTCACTCGTAGGACGTTGTCAGGATGAAGCTCTTCCATGGACTACTGCTTGTTGGCCAGGTCCTGAGTGCCTGGGCCCAACAGTGGCCTCTGCACAACGATGGCCTGAACAAGGTCGTTGAATGGGACCACTACTCGCTCATGGTCAACGGGGAACGCCTCTTCTTCTGGAGTGGAGAGTTCCATTACTGGCGCATCCCAGTCCCAGAGCTATGGCGCGACGTCATGGAGAAGATCAAGGCCGGTGAGCTTCGATCACGGTAGACATTCTGGACAGCGTGTGGCTGACTCGGCGCGGCAGCTGGGTTCAATGCCTTCTCCATATACTCCCACTGGGGCTATCATAGCGCTGCTCACGGTGAGCTCGACTTCGAGACGGGAGCGCATAACTTTAGCCGAATCTTCGACCTGGCGAAGGAGCTTGGGCTGTACATGTTGGTACGGCCAGGTACGTACATCAATGAACACGCTCCTCGACGTCAGACAGTGGCCGGTCTGATCTTTCCGTAGGCCCTTACATCAATGCGGAAACCACGGGCGGAGGCTTCCCGGGCTGGCTTCTCACAGGCGACCACGGTACGCTCCGAAACAACGACACTCGATATACCGAGGCCTGGACGCCGTATTGGAACGCCATGTCGGAAATGGTAGCCAAGCACGCAGTCACCAACGGCGGCAACGTGATTCTCTATCAAGTCGAGAATGAGTATGGCCAGCAGTGGACGAATGTCTCTGCACGGACTCCCAACGAGACAGGGATCGCGTACATGGAGCTCTTGGAAGCATCGACGCGACAAGCCATGGTTGACATACCTACGCTGGCGAACAATCCCAATCTGGGCAGTAAGGCTTGGTCATTAGATTACGACATCAACCATGTGGGCGGCGATACCGATCTCTACGGGCTCGACAACTACCCGAGCTGTTGGAGCTGCAACCTCGCGGAGTGTACGAGCGTCAATGGGTTCCCGCCAGACTTCACGACGTTCGACTACTATACTAACTTCCAGGAGACCGCGCCGACGCAACCATCGATCCTGGCAGAGTTCCAGGGCGGTTCTTACAATCCCTGGGCAGGCCCGCAAGGAGGATGCATCAACACTACCGGTCCCGATTGGGTCAATGTATTCTACCGCAACAACATCGGCAACAAGGTCACGGGCCAGAACATCTACATGCTCTTCGGCGGCACGAACTGGGGCGGTCTGCCCTTCCCACTGGTGGGTACCAGCTATGACTATAGCGCGCCGGTCTCGGAGAGCAGGCTTCTCACCGACAAATACTCCGAGACCAAGCTGCTCAGTCTGTTCATCAGGGCCGCCAAGGATCTGACGAAGGTCGAGAAGGCAGGCAACGGCACAATTGGCTTCACCGGAAACCCCTCTGTCTTTGCGCAGGCCCTGAGGAACGTCGACACGGGCGCGCATTTTTATGTGACGAAGCACACCAACACTACCCTCACGTCGTACTTGACATTCAAGCTCAACATGACCACAAGTGTCGGGCAGCTTGAGGTTCCGCAGTATGCGCCGAGCAACGTGATCAACGGGCGGCAAGCCAAGATCCTGGTCGCGGACTTCGCGGCTGGGGACGCGAACCTCATCTACTCGACCGCCGAAATCCTCACTGTCTCGATCCAGGACGACACGCCCATCATCGTTCTCTGGGTCCCGACTGGCGAGAGTGGTGAGTTCTATCTGGAGGGTGCCAAGCACGGCTCAGTCGTGCGCTGCGTTGGGTGCGCCAATGTGGCCTTCCACTCAGCCAGCAAGGGTGTGATTGTCAGCTTTATGCAAAACCGCGGCATGACTGTGTTGACTTTCGATACCGGCGTCAGGGCTGTGATACTCGATCGCAGTACCGCCTACACATTCTGGCAGCCGACACTCTCCGTCAAGCCCAACGTCGACCTCAACGAGACGATCCTCGTCAAAGGCCCGTATCTCATTCGGACGGCGTCTGTGGAGAATGGCATCATTGCTCTGACGGGAGACTACAATGGCACAAGCGATCTCGAGATCTTTGCTCCAGCCGGATCGCGGGGAACGTCATGGTCTGACGGTGCATACAGCCATCACTCTTGGGGCGGAAGCTCCAACCGCAAGGTCACTTTCAATGGCAAGGCAATTGGTGTCAGGAGCACCCGCTATGGATCTCTCATTGGGTCACTCTCGGCGCCTAATGCTACCATTGACACTGTGCAAGCCCTCGTCCCTTCTTTGGCGGACTGGAAAGTCGCGGATGGTCTTCCCGAGCGTCTCGAAGACTACGACGACACCGGGGCTGGTTGGAGACAGGCCAACAAGACCAGCACGCAGAACCCTTGGAAGCCACAGACATATCCAGTCCTTTACGGAGACGAATACGGCTTCCATACGCAGAACCTTCTCTGGCGAGGCCATTTCACGGGCGATGCTACCGGCGTCTTCTTCAACGTCATTGGAGGTGTCGCGTCGGGATGGTCTGCTTGGCTGAACGGCGTCTATCTGGGCTCGGCCCTGGGCAACGTCTCCCTTTCCGAGACCAACGCCACGTTGACCTTCGGCAATGCCACCAAAGTCGGCGAGAACGTGCTCTTCCTGATCCAGGATCACATGGGCCACGATGAGACCTCTGGCGTTCTGAACCCACGCGGGATTCTGAACGCCACCCTCATCTCATCGGGAGGTTCCAACCTCAACTTCAGCTCCTGGACGGTTGCTGGCCAGGCTGGTGGCGAGAGTAACATCGATCCCGTCCGTGGCCCCCTGAACGAAGGTGGCTTGCACGCTGAGCGTTTGGGCTGGCATCTGCCCGGCTTCGACGACAGTGCCTGGGCGTCTGGTACACCGGAGCAAGGGCTCGAAGAAGCGGGTGCAATGTTCTACAGAGCTAGCCTTCCTCTCGAGTTTCCAGCGGGTATAGATGCAAGCTTAGCGTTCGAGCTGACTGCACCCACTGGATCGGCTCTGAGAGCGCAGCTATATGTGAACGGATACATGTTCGGTACGTCTCCTACTGCGGCCGCCAGTCTCGTGCACTCCAAGCTAATACAGCGCCACAGGCAAATTCATCCCGCACATCGGAAATCAGGTAACTCTTCATCGACTCAGCTTCGGCCTGCCCAGAACTGATGCTATCCTAGATTGAATTTCCCGTGTTCCCTGGAATCCTCGACTACCACGGCAACAACACCATCGGCTTGAGCGTATGGGCACAGGCAGCTGACGGCGCGAGCATGAGCGTCAGTGTTCGTGTGCTGGGAGTACACGAGAGCAGCCTCGATCCCAGTTCCGGGACGGAGTATCTCCGTCCGGGATGGGACAGTGAGCGACTGCGCTACTACTAGGAGCGCTGTGCAAGGCACAATTGGATCTCATGTGCCGCGGCAGTCCGAGTTTGAGTCGTGGAGATGCTGCTAAGCAACAAAGCGTGCAAGTCCAGAGTGATCAGGCCTCTCCAAAAACACAGCAACCAGGCATGAGTGGTCCGCACTACTTGCATGGTGCAAGAACGAGTACATCGTCTCGCGCTCTCTTGACTCTGAGGTTGAGTGGATGAGAGTGAAACGAATCACCTCCGGTTTGATCATACACAAGGCTCATACATCGTGACTACGCGAGTCTGTCTCAGCCGAACACCAGTGCCCGGACCTCAATGCTCTCCCGCCCAGGCCAACCAGGCTGTGTCCTCCCGTCCGTGAACGCCGAATGCGGCGTCCTAGCACCGTCCTTACTATCGTAGCACTGCAGCAGAATGCGCTCCTCATTCGTCATCCCGCTCCAGTAGAACCACTTGCCCTGGTCCGTGAACTTCACACCCGCCGTCTCGCCCGTTCGATCCGGATACCGGTGCTCCACGCCCACGATGTCGCTGTCGGGCACAGACCTGCTGTCGGCATATGCGAGTGGCGAGGCCACGACCGGCCCGTTCAGCGGCCGCCAGACGTTGATCAGTCGCACGCGATCCTTCAGCAGCTCGACCGCCTCCTCCTTCATGTGGAAGTGCACACGAGCCGTCGCGGACTTGGTCGTCTGATCGATGTGTGCCCGGTTCACCGGCGCACGTCTCGCGCCTGGGTCCGATCGCCGCACCGTGTGGTCGAAGAGGAACACCCGCTTCGCTCCTGGAGCGTTCTCCAGCAGTAACCTTTCCACCTCGGGGTAGTAGACCTGCTTGATGTGTTCGTCGTCGGTGAAGTCCTTCTCCTCGCTTTGCACGCCCTGGATGACGCCGAAGCCGTTGGTGTTCATGTCGAAGTCCTTCTCCCGGCCGCGCACATCTTCAATGGTGACCTCTTGCGGGAACTCTCCGTAGTTGCGCTGCGGGGAACCGGTTGGTGGCGTCTCGACATAATTGAACGGGGAGCTCCCGTCACTTGGAGGGGAGTAGAATGTGAGCGTCGCCCGTGTAGTGCCGCGAGGGACTGGGATATCGGCAGTCGTGCCAAATCTGGTTTGTCTCTGGGTTTCCGTGGTGGTCGTCATGTTAGTAATATGAAGCAGTGTTGTTCCTGGCTGGAGGGTTGCAGGGTAGGTGAACACTTGTAGTTTGGAATGGACTGGAGTGGGAGCGACGGGGCAGAGTAATGGGAACGTATATAGTTGCGCCTACCGAGGCTTCGTCGAAATGTATTTGTAACCGTATGTCCTCGTCTCACCATGTTGTGTTCGCCTCTGCCATAACGTCATCGCCGCTTCTCCGAGAAACATGCGGGGGGCTGCTGTTACGTCCGGCGCGCCAATCAGGAGCAAGGTCAATTAGTGAGCGCTGCTCGAAGTCGCGATTGCGTGCTGGAGCACGTGTGCGGCAAGAGTGGCGTAAGCAGGCTGCCCGAGATGCTCACAAGCTGCAGTCGGCTGCTTCGAATGCCTGATGCTGGCCGAGTGGGTGCTGTGGCCCATGCACCTCTGGCATAGGGAGTTGCTGATGGTCTTGGAGCTAAGAAGGAGGCGTGAGGAGCACGTCGGAATCGTATTACATTCCATCACCGCTGCACGCTGAACGCTAAACAGCATCGCACCCGCTCCTCTTCTCCCCTTCCTCTGCCCCTGGTGGTACCGTGGGTCGTTCCACGTAGCCGCATCTGCTCGTATCCATCGCAACACATCCTCAGCCCGACCGCTTGACAACGAAGATGCCGACCTCGACGCCATGCATCGGTTCTTTGCCCTCTGGGTACGGCGCAGTCGCTATACGGTCCAGGAGATGTTGGATCAGCTCCGCCGGCGCCGCTGGCCGCTCAATGTGCTCGTTGCTGCTCTTCTTCTGGGCCTCCTGAGCATAGCGCGTCACAAGATCTCGCACCCTTGGCTTCTCTTGCTTCGTCCACCAGTCCCGCGCCCAGACCTCTCTGCTCAGCGGTACGGCCTTCTTCGCCGAGTATACGAGCGACAAGTTAGCTCGCCGACCGTGGAAACGCTGCATACTATTGCTCCGCTGGGTAAGCGTGGCGCATAGCCGGGCCATCATGCGCTCCATCTCGTGGTGCTCGAGTAGACGGTCGACCGCCGACATGTGACCAAGTGCCAAGCTCAGATCCGAGGACAGGCCGTGCACGACACACATCGTGCGCAGCAAAGGTGAGATTAGTGGATCCAGATACTCCTGCATGAATGTCCGCGCGCCGGTTTGAGTCGGGTAGATGAATGCCAGGCAGCCGTTGTCCGCTGAAAGTTCAACCAAGCGATCGACCAGTATTGAGGGCCCCAGAGTGCTGAACATGTCCGCAAACTCGTTCGAGCTCGTTGGCGGGATGTATCGTTCCACGATAGAGATGTTGATCGACGACGGTGGTACGGCAGGACGTGGTGAACGTGGCAGTGAGGAGAGGTCTCCCTGGTAGTCCGAGATCGGTACGGCGCTGTCGAACGTTTTCTGGGTGAAGTAGTCATCCCCGCCAATGGGTGGGCCCGGAGTGGCTGGAGGTGAGGTGGGTAGGTCGGCGAGATTGAAACGACCGGGGATTGCGTGGAAGACGTTGATCCACTGCGTTGGCGATGTAGGGGTTGAGTCGTGTATGGCACCGATGATGGAAGGAAATACGTGGCCGGTGGAGGAAGGGCTTGGTAGGGCGTGTGAGAGGACTCTCAAAGGGTTGCTGGGTAGACGGGCTGTTCTTAGGTTCTCGACTAGTCTCATCAGCATGCCCCGCGGTACTGGAAGTGATACAACACGTACGTAAGGCCCCCATAGCGCCATCAATCCACTGGGTCGCTGTCTGCGGTGGACTGAGCGGCGCAAGGGTGCTTTGGCCAGAGGCCCCGAGGGCCCCTGCCGCCGCTCCAGCATCCACGCTTGGCGTCAGCATCGCCAGATCGCTGGGGTCCGCACTCAACGAGCTCATGGTGGCGTTGGCCAGCCACGAGCTGTCCCCGACGTCGGCTGGGGGGGTCAATATTGTGATGTACTGCTGGAGAGGACTCTGGACGGCCCCGAGGCCACCAGTCCGAAGAGGCTCAATGTTCGGAGCACCACCCGCGGTATGCAATCGCATACTAGCAAGAGCGTCCAGTCCATTGCCCGACCTCAGTGTCTCTAGCTTGGCTCCGCGACTTATGTCCGTCGTGGCGCCATCGAGCAACTGCTGGCCAAAGCGATCCGGGTGTGGGGAAGCGATCCCAAGCGCTTCGAATGAAGGCAGTCGTAAGCCAGCACTGAGTCTACGCCGCGGATGCTCCATCACTGTGGTGTTGACAGGTGCAAGAGCCCCACCAACGATCATGTTGAGATCCGGGTGCGTCCGGGGGTCTGAGGGCGGAGTCATGAGAGGCTGCGGCCTGGAAGTGATGGCCGTGGGCTCGGCGGGGAGTATGTTCGCTGCATCAGGTACCAAACTTCGAGGTGACCACAATGCTGATGCCCTGGAGTCACCGAGAGTCCGCGCGAGTGTCGGAGTTTCCAAGGCGGCAGAGGTGCTTGCTGGGGATGGGAAAGCGCACAGAGGTGCCGAAGAGTGATTGCGTGCGCCTGCGCCGGCAGGACCCATCTGAGGGTGACGACAGCCGCAAGCACGCCAGGTTGACGACTGGAGTAAGTGAAGGCAGTCGCACGTTCGCGGTGAAAGCAGCAGTGCCGAGTGCGCAGGAGCCTTGGTTGCGCGCGAAAATCGCTATTCACGTGCGTCGGGGCAACGTGGTGCTGTGGCTGGTATCGCAGACTGCCGGCGGAGTGAACGCGTGACGGAGTACAGTACGTGCAGTAAGGTGACACTGTAACAGCGAGCGAGGGTGTAACGAGGTCTATGTGGCAGTGGCAGTGCACGTGTCGTGTCGTGTCGTGTCGTGCAGCTAGAACCAGATCCGCGATTGCAAAGTGAGATGCATTATTGGCCGTTGAATTCTAGGCCTGGCCGTTGACCGGGATCAACGGCAACGGGAAGGTGCATGGGTGCATGGCAGCTGCAGTAGTGGCGACTTGCGTTTCTCGCCCTCCCTCCATGCTCTGCAGCGATGCCAAGGGGTCGTGTCGCTTGACACTGCAAGAGCCCCTGCGTCTTATCATGCCCCCGCCCGTCGCCCTGCACTCCGCAACAGCGCATGCGACTATTCGCGCGTACGAAATCGGATGATGTCCCATCGATGACAATGCGAGGTATGCGAGGCGCAAGGTCAAGCCCCGAGGAGGCGGCGCCGCCTCCGAGCCTCCCGAACGACAACCTCACGCTTGGCAGTCAGCTCGGGTTGTGCCGCGTTCGAGCTCACCTGCACTCGATCATGGCATGCCACGCAACCAAGGCTGTGGCCTTTTGCAGGCTCACGAGTCATCATCCCTCGTGTTTGCGTCTATCTGCTCTAGCAAGCCGCTGCTTTGCCGCTTAGGAGACGTACCGGCGGATCAATCCATGATCGCTCGAATGCCGCCGGCAGGTCGACTATTGCGTGGCCAATCACACCAAGTGGGACTGGAAGTTAGGTCCGCGTGCAGCTGCACGCTTTCGGGGTTTGCCATGAGCTTAAAACACTCGAGGGAACGAAGCCGCCCCCACTGGAAGACCTCGATGTCGTGGCGATCGACAGTAATTCAGTAGGGACTGGCCTGCGCGTAGCACAGAAGGCCTCATTCCGCGGGCGGCCGCTGAATGCGCGACTTTGTTGCCACAAAATGTATGGAAGCGAGAGTGGAGGCGGAACTAAAATGACACCGAGGTCGGCCAGCAAGGTGGATCTCCACGTGGTAACATCCATGGATCCTGCGGGGCTCGACAAGCCGCATTGTCGCCGCTACGACCGCGCGCAAAGACCAGCAACGCATCGCATGCCGGGTGTTTGCGACGAAGTACAGGCTGAGAAAAGTTGAGCGTGGCCCAGGAAGTGCCGACGATGGCTTCTATGTGCCGACGCAAAGGACACTCAGTCGCCCCTCATGGCTCATGAGTTGACTGCGCTGGAAACACGTACAAATCGACCTCCAGAGTCGTTCTGCTGCGCGACAACCTAGTCCTGCACCAGCCGCTCAAGCATCCGCCAGGCGGAGAGTCGCGAATTCCACTGACCGCCAAAGGAAGCTTCGACTCGCCTCGCGTTCCTGATTGCGTTCCATACTGGATGTTGATGCATGACTTGTAAGGCAGTGCCAGAGGCTGTTCAGCGCCCTCAACTGATCATCAGGATGAGGCTCCCGCATCACCACCTACTGTACATTCCCATCAAATGCTTCGCGCCCAGGACAAATGCATGCCATCAAGGGCACCCACTAATGGTCACCGCGATTCTCACAGCTCGTCAGCATCTACCATTTGCACGACCATTCCACTGCTGGCGCCGCCACCATTGCAGATCGCAGCGCAACCATACTCGCCCACTTTCAACTGATGTAGGAGCGTGACCAGGATGCGCGAACCGGAGCTCCCGAGCGCGTGGCCGAGGGCAATGGCGCCGCCGCGTGGGTTGACGTTGTCGATGCCCAGGCCGAGAATCTGCGATGTCCGTTAGTATAGGAGTCACTCGGGGGGGGGGATGTAGACGAGTACCTTCGCATTCGCTTTGATGACAGCAGCAAATGCTTCATTGAACTCCCACACTTTGACCTGCTCTTTCGTGATGCCCGCGCGTTCAAGAACGATGGGCACCACTTTCGAGGGCGCGATAGGGAAATCGATGGGATCGACGGCGGCGTCCGCGTACGATACGATCCGTGCCAGCACGCGCTTGCCCTTGCCGTACTGTTTCGCAGTCGCTTGGTCGACGACCACGAGTGCCGACGCACCGTCATTGAAGGAAGAGCTGTTTGCTGCCGTGACTGTGCCACTACCGCTACGGTCGAACGCCGGTTTGAGTGTAGGCACTTTATCGAGTTTGAGGCGGTTGTAGCCCTCGTCCTCTGAGACGACTGTGTCGCCCTTCTTGCCTTTCACCGTCACAGAGACGACCTCGTCCTTGAAGAGACCCTGCTTCCAGGCCTCCTGCGTTCGCTTATATGACAAGATCGCGAACTCGTCCTGCTCTTCCCGACTTATCGAATGATCTTTCGCCGTCTTCTCTGCACAGTTGCCCATGTGTACGTCGTTGTACACGTCCCACAGCCCGTCCTTGATCAGCCCGTCCTCCACCTTCATTCCCCCAAACGGTGTCTGCTGGCTCGCTCGCGGCATGTAAAGAGGCACTCGCGTCATGTTCTCCATCCCACCCGCCACGAGGGCCTTCTCATGGCCCAGCTCGATCTGCTGCGCCGCAATGGCAACAGCTTTCATCCCAGACGCGCAGACCTTGTTGATCGTCGTCGCTTCCACACTCGAGGACAGGCCGGCGAAGATGGCAGCTTGACGCGCGGGTGCCTGGCCGACGGCGGCCTGCAGCACGTTGCCCATGTAGACGCTCGAGATATCATCCTTGGGCACTCCGGAGCGGGCAATGGCCTCCTTGATCGCTGTTGCGCCAAGCTGGGGCGCCGGGACGGTGGTGAAGGAGCCATTGAAGGTCGCGCAGGGTGTGCGGACGGCGGAGATGATGTAGGCGGAAGCGACTTCTCTTCGTGCCTGTGGACTCGTGGTGAAGTGTCGTTGAAGGTTCGCGAGTCGCTGCTGTGGTTGGGTGGACATCTTGCAGGCGGCGCAGAGGGGCCGACGGAGTGCTGGAGAGGCCATGAATATGATCCAGACGGTAGCGGAGCAGATGGTAGGAGACTGCTGCTCGCGGGCGAAGGGCACACCGGACGCTGGATGTTGAGCTTAAGCATCGTGCTCGGGAGCTTGGGACGAACGCCAGTAGTGCTTGAGCCGAGGCAGGCACATGATGCCGAGCGCATAAGTCGAGCCGCAGATGCACGACATGGCATCACCCTTGGCGACTGCCGTATCTCCGTTTGTCTAGTCGATGCGTCTCACTTGTAAGACGCGGTCAGAGCCAGACGGGAGGTCTGCCATGACCAGGGAATCAGGCGATCAATCGAAGTCATCTAAAACCCATGTTCATGGAATGGGTATCTTCTGTCGACTCGCTCCGCGCCATGCTGTGCCAGTTTCATCCCGGAAACCGTGTACTCATGTCCCTCAAAGTCTCTTCTTGACAAACACCAGCATCCAAGGCACCACGCACAACATCAACCCGATGAAACCCAAGACAGAAGTAGCCCACGCGACGCCCAACCGCTCATACATTGGCACCACAATCAGTGTAAGCCCAAAGCTCATCATGTACTCGAAGGACATGGTTCCCGCCAACATGCTCGCGCCATTTCCTGCGCCGTAGCGATCCATAAGGTAGAGCTGGCTCGAGACGCAGATCAGCACTGCCGAGCAAGCAAACACCCCCATGCCTATGCATGGCACTGCCCAGTGTATCGACGATCGTGCGGTCCAGGCAACGAGGAAGAGCGCAACTGGAAGCAGGGCGGAAGCCGGGAGTGCCGGGTAGAGACGCCACTTTGCTGGTGGGCCGCGTTGCGCTTCGTACTCCGCGGCAGGGGTGTGGTATGTTGGTAGGCGCGGCACTCCAGGCGGTGATGCTTGACGGGCTGTTCCATCGTTGGCGTTTGCCGCAGCGGCCGATCGATGTAGGCTTGTCGACCTGAAGAGGCCACCTCGCGACGACAACAACGCCGACCCATTAGAGGTGGCAGGCGGAGGCAAGCCGTCCACAAGGGCTTTCGCCAGCTGCACAGTGTCGAAATGTGCTCGTAGCTCTCTAAGTGCGGCGCACAAATCGCCAAAGGCTGGATGGGTGCCCAATAGCTGCGCAATGACCCTGGGCTCAATCTGGTTGTCTTTGTTGGCCTCGAGATCGTTCAAGTACTTTGCCGCGGCTGTAGCGAGGTTGTTGTCCCTCTCATGGCCGAAGGCATCACCTTTCGATACTGGCCTGCTCATCGTTCGACTCGAAACCGGCGGGCTGGCCGACTTGTCTGACATATCGAAGCGCTTCGGGGCTGGCGCCGGAAGTCTGCTCGTATACCTCCTCACCAGCCTGGCCGATGTGCGCCGTGCCTTCTCGGCTTCCGCTGCTCGGTGCGCCTGCCATTGCTCCACCCGGGGTGTGTATAGCAGCTTATGAGACAAGAGCAATATGGCAGAGCCTACCGCGATTCCGATCAGCATGCTCAGAAAGGTGAGGCTCTGCGACCCAGTGTTGAAAGCATGAGCATTGGCGAAGGCGCTGGGGAAGGCGACGAAGCTGGCGTAGAGAAGCGCGAAGACGAATCCGGACTGCAGACTCAGGACTAGAGCTGCAGGCCTCTTGTACAGCAGTCGTGCTGGTTCCAGGAGAGCTGTTCGAACAGTACGCTCGTCCGCGACGTGTGTCACGGAATGCCGCTGCTGCCTCCACTCAATGACCTTCCGCGAGGTCTCTGACACAAGCACAATCGGCACGATACAGGCCGCCGATGCGAACAGGACCACGTATCTCGTCCAGCTGTATTTCTCCCCCCACTGTATATAGCCTCCGATCACCACACCCACCACTGGTCCGACAAAGAACATAGCATCACACACCAGTAGCGCCTCCGTACGATGTTCCAGTGCCCACATCTCCGCTATCATCCCGCCGCCCTGGCTCAGCGCTGGCCCTGCGAGCAGTCCGGCGAACGCGCGGCATATGAGAATGCCGTATATGGTATCCACTAGCCCGGCGATGAGCGTGAAGATCGCGAATAGGAGGACGAAGATGATGTAGATGATCTTGCGGCCGAAGACTGTGGTGCAGCATCTGCCGATGAACGGGCCGAGCGACAGACCCAAGAGGAAGAGCGAGAGCGGCAGGGTTGCCACTGTCGATGAGACGTCGCGGCCAGACGCCAGGTACTGTCTTGCGGGTGTGACAATGGACGAGGCGAGAGTGATGGTGAAGGTCACCGCAGCGGCGACAAGCGTATGTGCCCACTTTTTCCTCCTCCGCCAGTTCTTTGGATTGAGCGTGTTGACGTCCCACTGAAGGTCACCGTGAACGGGTCGTCCTGGTCTTGGGAGTTGCCATCTTGATGTGGATGTAGTCGAGATATGTGAGGTGGGCTTCAAAACAGCTTTCTCAACGTCCACAACGAGTGATTGTGTATCGTTGTGGATGCTGCCGCATGAGATCTGCGAAGTGTAGGACTGCCGCTTCAACGAACGTCGGCGCCACGCCTCCTCTTCTTGCTCGGTCGGGATTGGAGGAATGGGCGGAGCAGTCCATGTTGTCGGCTTCTCTGGATCCAACATGGCTGACGGCGATACCGCGCCGACGGTGGGCGTATATTCGTAGTGTTGGATGTCCGGGGCTGGAGCGATGCGCTCTGTACTGTTGTTCATACCCAATAAAGCGGCGTCCGGTCAAATGCCTGAGTCCAGGCTTCCGCGGGTTATGAAAGTGCGAGATGCCGGCACACAGCTACTGGGAGCGCATTTGGCCAATCCGCTGGCTATGCCTCTTCGTGGCTTCTTGTCCAGGTACAACTCGACAGAAGAGTTCCCAAGGATGTCGGTGGGCTATGCAACCATGACCTGTAAGGGCGATGGCAACGTGGTCGCCATGCAGCCCCGACAGCGATCTTGACTAGCACGCGCCCAGTGGGTCGCGTGACACCGTGCCGTGAAGTGCCGCTTTGCCATGCTATAAACAAGCCGAATGCATCTATACAAGACCAAGGGGGCTGACCATTTGTGCATGTACTAGCTGCTCCCGGGCAGTGCCATTGGCGGGGGATCAGCAGGTCGGGAGAGCCTGGGTCCAGGGTGGAAGGTGCGATCTGCGCATGGCCAGTATACGGTCGATGCGCGCCAATAGCATGTTGACAAAGTAGCCACCCGCCAGCTGTAGGTTTCGGGCGGGTTGGTGCCGTCTCTGTATAAGGCCAATTGGCGTGGCTATTTTGAGCTTTAGGAGGTGAGGTCGGCTTTTGATTTGACTAGCGTCAAAGCCGAGTTTCACGAGGCTCAGGATGTCTCACATATTCTACCGTCCAACGTGACCCGTCGAGTGAGGCGGCCATCACTTGCGCTCTGTACAGTACTACCGAGTCAATCGGTGGTAAAGTAATGCGGGCCTTGCCGACGCTGTGGAAGCTGGTGAGCCATGAACGTTGCCCATGTGGTGGGCTCTGATTCTCGGGGTATCGTCAAACCTCAAATGCAAAGCCGTGTGGCTCTCGGCCCCAAATCAACATCCAATGCCATGCCCCATGCGTGTATCCATCCCAGGCTCGGCAGCCTCAGAAAGGCATCATCAAAGCCGCCTAGGTCCTCTGATTGAAGAACCAGCTCCCTCTCTTCCCACCCGCGTTCTCGCCCCCCTGACTCGCCTGTAGACCCGCAAAGGTGGGCACCATTGGCGCGCTGCCGCCGTCCCCTCCAGCGCCACCGCCGCGAAGAGGTTTGGCTATCCGTCCGAATGGATTGTTGCTCGCTGCAAAGCCACTTCCAGGACCAGAAGACGTGGGATTGGGCAAGCCTCGTGTGGAGCCCGCTTTGGCGGCCTCGAGGCGTTCCTTGACAGCTAGCAGCTGGCTCTCGAACCTACAGCGACAGTGATTAGCACGCAACCCCGAATTACTTCAAACGAGATCAACATACTTGTGATTAGCAACCATCAACTTCTCCTGGCTCTCTCCAACCAGTCCCTCTAACCCCCTGATCCGCTCCCCTCTCGCCACCAACTTGCGCTCCGCGATCGCGACCTCTTTCTTGAGCTGCGCGTTCTGCTCAACCAGCTGCCTTTGAACCAACGTCAATTGTTCGAGGTTCCGTTCCAGGAACGCCAGCTTTTTCGCCTGCTGTTTGGAGTTTGACGAGCGCAGGATGGCATTGTACTGTTCGCGCGTCGAGTCCAAGCTGATCTCCAACTCGACGACCCGCTCGCACCGGTTCTGAAGGTCGCGCATGAGCGACTTCTTGATGGTGTCGAAGTCGGCCAGCTGCCTGTTGTTCATGTTACCATTTGTGGCGCCATTGGCCTGCACGGTGCGTGTGCGAAGAGCTTCGAGGTCAGCGCGAAGCCGCGCGTTGTCTTCCTGCTGCTTTGCGAGCGCGGAGCCCAGATCTGACCCATCCGGTTGTGCTTCCTGCTGCGAAGCGAGAGAGTCATAGAGCTGGCGCTTGATCGTCTCGACATCCTCTTCCGGGAGAACCTTCTCGAGAACGGCCTGATAGTCCTGCCTCACCTGCGCCAACTGCTGCTCCAGCATGGCTATGCTAGCACCGTCGGCGTGCCCATTCGGCGAAGTGCTAGATCCGTTTGTGAGCTCGCTCTGCCTGATCACGCCCTGGGTCTCCAATAGACGCTCCTTCAACGCATGCAGCTCGTCCGGATCCACAGCATCGCCGTTCTGTGACATCGCCATGAAACTGTCCACCTGCGTGATCATCTCGCGGACATGCAGCTCATTACTGCTCATCATCCCATCTCCGAGGTCGAACCCAGCCATCATTTGCGCCATGCGCTCTTTCTTCAACTTCTCCTTCTCGTCCAGCATTTGGCTAGACTCCTTGGCAGACATCCGAGCGTCGAGGAGCTGCTGCTTCACTTCATCCAGTTCTGTGGTGAGCTCCATGTTCGCCTCCTTGATTGACTCCATGTTGATCCTCTCCTCGCGGGTCTCAAACTCAACCTTCTGGACCTGCATTCGGAGCGTCTCATTGTCGACTGCCAGTCGCTCCGTCGTGCGAGTGTTCGTCGTGGTGGCTTCGCGAAGATCCTTGAGCTCCGTCCGCGTCCGTTCCAGCGCCTGCTCAGCGGCCGCCAAGCTAGACTCTTTCTCCGCCAGTTGGTCCTGCAGCTCGTTCTCACGTTTCAAAAACTCCTCTTTCTCGTCCTTCTCCATTGGTAGGCTTGGTGTGCTGGAACGCTCCAGCTCCATCCTGCTTTCTGGCCGAGGCGTACTGGGCGTGTCTTGTCCTGACCGCATCCGGCTTGGAGTTGCCGATCGTGGTGGTGCAGGGGCTGGTACTCTGCCCATGTCCTTCATCGCGGGCGCCCACTGCTCTTTCGGGACCTGCTCGCCTTTCCGCCACGTCCCTACCTCTCCCTCTAGCGATTGTATATACTGTTCGAAAGTCGAGGCTTGTGCAGTCGCCTTCTTGAGCAAGGCCTTGAGCTGCGCAGGTGACAGCTCCTCGTTGATCTTGGCCTTCTGCTTGATGGTCTTTGCTCTTTCTCCAAACCGCAGCGTAGAGATCGTCTCGGCGTCGTTGTAACTGCTGGGCGAGCAGTTGATAATGAGCGTCGTCCGCGAGTTGCCACCAAGCGACTCCTGCAGTATCCGCGTAAGCTTGCTGTCTCGGTAGGGTATATGTGAACTCTTGCCGTCGGACAGCGCGTTAATTACCATGCCGAGCGCAGACAGCGACTTGTTGATCTTCTTCGCCTCCTCCAGTGTCTGCCCCGAGGCGCCCGTCTTGCCTACCTTCTCAGACCCCGCCAGATCCACCAGGAACAGCCGACCCGACCTTGCGGATCCCGTCTCTACATTCTTCTGTGCGATCTCGATGACGAAGATGGAGTGCGAGCGCGAGGACTCCTGGTTCATGTTGGTGCTCGCCACTGCGCGGGCCTGCCCACCCATCTCCAGCACACGGTACACCTCCCCAATGTCGCTAACGTAACACTGCTGCAGGCCCTTGACGTACACGCCTTGTTTGGCATCCTCATGGATGGGTAGGTTGTCGTTCTGCGGAGCGAGCAGGTCACGGATCCTCTCCATGTAGATCTCCATGTACGCCACGCGCACCGTGAACTCGATGCTCGCATCGCAGCGCATGATGCTGCTGAAGATCTGCTCGACGATGCGCGGGATGATGCCCTTCTGGCCTTCGTCATTGATGTCGGAGCCCATCATGGTGTAAGTCTTGCCGGAGCCCGTCTGGCCGTAGGCGAAGACGGTGCCATTGTAGCCGGCCAGCACATCGTCCACGGTGTTCCGGATGGAGTAGTCAAAGACGTCGTGCTGTGGCGTGTTGGTGGGGAAGACGCGGTCGAAGGTGAAGGCACCGCTGTTCTCGCGCGATGTGACGCTGCACGTATCATCACTGGTGAAGTCGACCACCTGCTCGCTGCCGGCGGCCACTTCGATCTTGTTCTGCGGCCGGAAACGAGCGACGACCTTGATGGTGTTGGCGGTGGACATCGTGGCGGCGGTGACGATGACCGCAGGCGCACCGGGCAGCGGTGTGGTGGGCTGCCGCACTGCAGTGATGTTGGCGATCAGGCCCGCTGTCCCACGGCGCTGATGGACAACGAACGTTCCGCATCATGTTTACTGCGTCACGACGACCGGCGGCTCCCGTCTCCCGTGCCGCTTCCCAGTCTCACGTCCGCACGTGCGACCCGTACACCTCCCTCCCACCTGAGACAGGTACATGTACCGCATGCATCTCAGGAGCTTCGCCGGCAGCCGGCAGCCCGTTCGAAGCGCAGACAGTGCAGCGCACACACCTGCAGTGAACGTGCTGTCGGTGGAGCATGCCGCGTCTGACCTTCCCATCGGGCAGAACAGCGTCACAGCCGACGTCGCATACAGCCGTTAGCCTCGCTCCCTGAGCCGCCAATAATGCAATACCTTCTCGGCCTACATTCGCTTGACATGTACAAGTAGGAGGTATCCCCAGCGCCCCGCAAGGAGACCCCCAACGAGCACTTGCGGAGCGGCGAGTACACTCCTCTCCAACCATCGCCCCCGTGGCGATCGCAGGCGCAACCGGGAGTCCCGGATCCATCTCGCCGTTGCCATTGCCGGCGTTCCTGCGTGCTGTGTCCATGCCCGGTAGTCCAACGAATCTGTGCAGTGCTTCACCTGCCCAACGCCAATGTTCTGGCGGCTGACTCGGCACGAGATGGCCGGGCAGCTGCAGCCTCCCGCCCCGATAATCGCTCCACTACTGGCTTTTCAACGACCCGTTGCCCAAGCAGATACGGCGGGCAATGGGCCGGTAACGGGCACCCGCCGGTGCATCGAGAGGTGACTCTTCCCCTCCACCGCCACTCGAGGCGAGTGCGCTGTCTTTCCCGTCTCACCCCGTGCAACTCCCATGTCACGCCTGCCGACGCCAGCCTCCGCCCGTCATGTTCATCACACACCAATTTGACGACTTCTCCGAGGAGCACAAGTCCGGTGGGGAGCAGCCACCCGGCAGCCGCGAGTCCAGTGCCTCGTCCCCGGGCGGTCATCGCGGCGATATTGAGCGTGCTGAGGATCATGAGGAACCTGCCTGCGACGAGAAGCAAGCACCCCGCGTCTCTCTCGAGCTCCGCCGCACCGTGAGCCGGGCGAGCAATGTCCTGGAGCGCGTCCTCACGACGCGAAGCATCACCGATCCAGGCCCGCCTCCGGATGGGGGATGGAAAGCGTGGAGCCAAGTGGCCTGCGGCTGGCTTGCCATCTTCACCACGTGGGGCTGGGTCAGTAGCCTGCTTGCTGTGGGAAGCTGAACGGAACATGTGCTAACCCGCACACCTACCACGATCAGGTCAATAGCTATGGCGCATTCCAGACGTACTACACGCTCAATCTTGCCGAGTCGGCATCAACGATCTCCTGGATTGGCACAGTTCAGAACTTCCTCACCTTCTTCATCGGCGCTTTCTCCGGCCGGCTGCTGGACGCTGGACTGTACGTGCCGTGCTTGATCGTGGGGAGTGTGCTGCAGCTGCCGGGCATCTTTATGATGAGTCTGAGCCACACCTTCTGGCAGCTGATGATCACGCAAGGAGTCATGACAGGGCTCGGTGGTGGCATCTTCTTTACGCCCAGCATGGGACTGATGGCGACCTACTTTTCTAACCGCCGCTCACTCGCGTTGGGTGTAGCAACAACGGGCAACGCCGTGGGTGGCATGATCTATCCGCTCCTTGTACAACAGCTATTGCCCAAGATCGGCTTCGCCTGGACGACGAGGGTCCTCGGCTTCCTGAATCTGGGATTACTCGTGGTTGTTGTGGCCTTCATGAGACCGCGCCTACCGCCGCGGACATCAGGACCGTTGATGGATTGGGCTGCGTGGCGCGAGCCGCCGTATGCTTTTTTCGTGTTGGGAATGTTCTTCGCTGTTTGGAGCATCTACTACACCTTCTACTATGTGAGTCGATCCACTTCGGCCTCGTGGGTCGCCCGCTAACCACCAGCATTGCAGATCGCCTC